>LIEC01010125.1:34771-53781 GCA_001925005.1 Drosera capensis | reverse complement strand
CCCCCCCCCCCCCCCCCCCCCAATGCATAATTTTGAAGAAGATTATAATTCTATAACATATTTTTATCTTGTATATCAAATGGTGTTTGTATTTGATCAACAAAAACATGAAGACAAATTTATCTTTAAGGATCGATCAAATAGGTGAGTTTTTGTACTTGGAAATGATGTTCAAATTGTTTTTTTTTTGTTAAAATACTGATAATAACATGTGTCTATTTAAAAAATAATATAATTATATATTAATAATTAGTATTGAATGAACTCCCATAATAATCGTGAAAATGTTTGACTGAACGACAAATGAATCTATTCTAAATGGTTCTTGAGCCACCACTATAGAGTATTAATCTTTCAGTGCTGAATTTAGATAGAGCATCAAACCCAATCGTTCACTAATTCGATTTTTATCCCCGTTGAAATCCATTAAATAAATTCCCCGAAAATATATTTCGAGTCGAGGAGAGGTCAATCACGACTCACTCGACTCCGTGGAGAGAGAGCTGTTTTCCTCAACACAGCCAATTCCATTCTCCCCTCGACGCCGAACACAGAGAAAAACACCACACAAAAGCCAAAAGAGAAGAAGCTTCACTCAACCTCTCACCGCCGCCGTCAGAACAATGCCTGCGCAGAAGCGAGTGTACGAGAACGGAGACGGCGGAGGCGGAGATCGAGGGAGAGGCGACGAGGAGGAGGAGGAGAGCAGCGGCAGAGAGGAAGAGGAGGAGGCGGAGGAGAAGGAAGTAGAAGAGGAGGAGGATGAGGAAGACGGAGACGACGGAGAAGGTGAGTCATGAGTAAGTTGTTTTTCCTTTTTCATTTGAACGACGAGGACGAGGAGGAGGCGGAACATTCTGTTGAATCGTGAACGAGAGGAGAAGAGTTGATCTATGTGCTGATACGGTGTCGTTTTTTTGTGTTTTTCATTGTTATGCAGATTCGGATCAGGCTGCGGATTCGTCGAGTAGGAGCAGCAGCAGCGAGGAGAACGAGGCGGACGAGTGCGTGCTTTCTGTTCACTTTTTCCTTTCACATCTGTGTTTGCGGTTGTTTTCGTTGAACGAAGAGTTTCGTTCTGTTTGTTGTTGTGGCTGTGTCGTTTTTGGTTGTGTATGATGTGAGGAATGTGGCGGAGATTTGGATTAGATGTGGATTATGTGTGCGATGTGATTAGGAGGTCATAAATGAGTCGTGTGATTAGTGTTTTTGATCTGATCAATCTGCGTTGTTACCATTTTCAGAGTTTCGTGTGACCCATAGATATACTGTGGAGTTTTTTTTAGAATTATTGGAGAGCGTGTTTTCTTTTGTGCATATACTGTGTTGTAGATCGATTTCTCGAAGGGATTATTTGTTGCTGAAATAGTCATGTATGACAATTGTTTTGTGCTCGCTTGGTTTGTTGTCAATCATTTTATGTTGTTGCTAGACTGGAAGGTGTATGACGGGTTTTCACGAGATAATACTGGATTGAAGATGCTGTGATTGCACTGCATAATTCACAATGGTACCTTATTGGTGTAGAACTTGATGTTTGGCGAGATGTTGTGGAGTAGGACCCACCTTGCATATGAAGCTCCTTTTTTTAACCATGGAATGTGTCCTCTGTCGCCTCGTCATGTTTGTAGATATGATGTTTGTATTGGTTCGGTCGCAGTTATATCGAGATAATAGGATGCTCAGTTTTCTCTAAAAAATATTTGCGCTTGTATGGCCTCTTTCAAACGAACTTGTACGGTTTCTTCTAGTAATTTATGGTGTCTATCAATCTGTAGTCTAATGGAAATCATGGCTGTTTCCAGACTGGAATTCAGGCCCTTAGTAGTTCTTCATTTCTCAGTTCATTTCCCCTGTTTGGTGCGAACTGTGAAGTAGGGGTTATTTGTTTTAGATTAGCATTTAAGATTACTATCCGATCTTCTGCAGCTGTGGTAGACCATATCTATTGTTCTATGTGAAGTATTTTTGGAGTGGTCTTTCTACCCCCACCTGAAAATGGGTTCGTTTAATTTAGAATGAACTCAAACTGTTTGTCATGCGGTAAATAGTGGGTAATTCATGACGTCTTTGAACTAGTTCACCCGAGTTTGCTCAAGCATGAACGTGCGATTTGAAAAATTCCTCCAATTACGTTTGCTGAGAGCCCTGGGACAGTAGTAATATTCTTAGCAGGGTGAGTAGCATGCTTTGTCAGGGTCAAGAGCCTGCTTTCGCAGGTATTCACCATTTCCTGCGTAAAATCTAGTAGTGAACTCCTTTTGCAACGAACGCACCTCTTGTTCTTTTATATTGTGGCTCATGCAATTTAATGGATTTGAGGGGCTATTTCACAGATAAGCAGAATTTAAGCGGCATCTATTTGTTCCTGACGTTTTCCGTAACTGAAAACTCCTGTCAGAAGTTTTTATGATTATGAGATTACTGTTTTCGTTACTCTACTCGCCTGCTTGCTTAATCTGAATACTTGGACCTTGCCGTCTTATTAGGTCTTGGACTCAGCAACCTTTATCACTTGTTTTTAGTTGTGTATTTTGCTATGTATTGGATGCTTGGACCCTGCATCACCTTGGCGCCACTAATAAAACTAATAGAATGTCATTTTAGCTTCAGGAAATGAGATATGAAGTGTGGGAATCAGTCATCTGTCTAAGCAAGGGGATAAAGGAAAATAAAAAAGAAATTGGGTTGCTTATTACGTAATTATGTTCCTTTCTGTATGCTGCTAAAGATGCTTAGTTATGCTTTACTGATATTCTCTCTTTCCTGTAATTTTATGTTGGTCAAAGTTAAATTCACTCTTAAGCCAGCGACTTTTGCAACAATTGTGAATCATCCTGTTCAAATTGCTCTTTTTATGGTTTGAGAAGTAGTTTGTTTCCTCGAAACAAATATGTTGAGTTTAAGGTACACACTTTTAAGTTATCTAATAGTTATTGTCCTAAGAGCTGCTGAGTTCTGTTTTTTGCTGCAACAGATTCATTCTGGTACGATTGTCTGATATCCGGAAGGAAGTACAATGCCCTATTTGTTTGGGTATGATCTTCTGCCTCTTTTAAATATGTGAAATTACCTTTTATCTGTTGATCGCAAGGTGCAGTACTTCTGTATGCAGATCTAGATATACTTTTCATTATGTGTATCGGCATATTCTATTCATATCTTCAGCTTATAAAGCTGCTTTGTGGTGCCCTTCAAAATCAGCCCCTTTTTTTGTGGGTTATGTTTGTCTCCTCTATAAGTCTTAATGATTCTTCAGTGGTCATTGGCAGTTGCGTAATGTTTCTTCCTTAATATATGTCGCTTGACCTTGTTTGGTTTTCATTTTCTTGATGTTAAGATGTTTATTTATTTGGCATAGGCATCATCAAGAAGACTAGAACAGTGATGGAATGCCTGCACCGTTTCTGCCGGGAATGCATTGACAAATCAATGAGATTGGGGTATGTCTCCGGACTGGACCTTATCTCTGAATTCATCTTTTGGTATTCCTGACGGGCTCTTATTTATGCTCTTGCCCTTATTTCTGGTCAAATTGTTGATTTTTTGGCCCTTATATCTGAAATGACCAAATGCAGGAACAATGAATGCCCTGCCTGCCGAACGCATTGTGCTAGTCGGCGGTCATTAAGAGATGATCCAAACTATGACGCTCTTATTGCTGCTTTATACCCGGATATCGATCAGTATGAAGAGGAGGTATGTGCTCCAGCTTTGCAAATGAATCCTAAAGCTCAGAGCCATGCAGATGAAACTGCAACGCTGATGATTATATATGTTGTTGTAGGAGCTGGCTATTCATGAGGAGGAGAAGGCTCGAAATAGGCAGGTAGGTTGGACTTCTGTTGAAATGATTCTCTTCATGTCCTATATACGTACATTTGACTTGGGCCGCATTTCCAGCTTCCAAAAGATAACTTGGTCTGTGAAGCTGCTTATGATTTTGAGATTTTGCTTCAAAATTGGGTTTAGTGAGGTGGTCCTTTCTAGATCGCATGACAATTGCTAAATACATGGTAGCTTGATATGGGCATTGTAGGTGGTTGGTCTCCTGTGATACTGAAGAATATTGCTTTTGTTATACGTTTGTGTCAACGATTAATAATCATGAAATTTTCTGCAGATCCAAGCTTCAATTGCTCAAACTTTTAAACGCCAATCTGAAGCACTGAGCAAGAAACGTAGGAGATCACAAGGCAGTACACGTAGAAGAAGACGGAACTACCATTCGGAGGACGATGATGACAATGTTAATGCTAACAATGGTAAAGAGTCATCTTCTGCTGATGAGCACCCTGCTGAAGTTAGAATGAGAAAACCAAAGAGGTGGAGAGGTCAGTCTTCGTCAGCAGCCGGCAGTGCGGATGCTGCTGGTGATGAAAATGATTCAGAATTGAACAGGGAATCAGGGATTGGCTCTGGTGGACTTGCTGGAACCTCCGAGATGCTAGTGTGGGGTAGAGGCGGCATGAGGAGCCACACCCGATATGGTAGTGGCAGCGGTGGTAGTGGTATCCATCCCAAGAACAGCCCCATCGCAAAGCTAGTGGATCATCTTCGAAATTTGGATGAGAATGAGAGTGAGGTAATTTTTTCTTTAATCTGATTTGCGGCTACTATCTTCTAAAACTAAGAGCAGTATCTGGTAGCTAAACAGACTATGTCAAAGACGATTCTTATCTATGTCAAAGACCACTGCATTGGAGAGTGCTTGAAGCCATGGCTAAACCTCGGCTTTTCTGTTTTTGTTTTTCAGCTGGATATTCATCTGCTTCTCATCTCTCTTGATGAGCAGAAACTTCCCGGCCTTGGGTGCCCATATCTTTGTTGCAATCCAGCCTTGTCCGTCAGACATTTATGTGAAGTATGTTCACTACTCTTGGTTCGAAGTTCCTAATATGTTGCTTACTTTCTACTTTTGACATCTGCTAGATGCTTATGCTTCATTTTGGATGATCTTTCTTTCTTTTTCTGGATCAGAAGCAATTGTCATTCTAATTTGGTTTGGGCGATGTAGTATATATCTAGCCAGACTTCATTACGAGCCGAGGAAATAGAGATATTAGCAGTGAGAGAGCTGCAACCCAATCTCGCTGCAGAAACCTCGGTTGAAGCTCAATCAGCCGACTCTACCGTTTTAGATGAATGCAAGGACGAGTTTCAACATTTAGACCTCCAAGAAACTCTGACACAGGTGAAAGCAAAGGGTGCCTGCAGTCGAGGCTATTTGGTAAGCTTCCCTACTTGACAAAAGAATGCCTACGTAACTACGAAACTGCATTGTATAACCTTGAAATCTTATTGGTTGCAGACTTTGGCATATCGGCAGAGGCAACTCTAGGGGACTTGCAGCTGAGAGCAGTTGCTTCCATTGAAAGGTTGAAGACTAGCATGTGAGGGTCTTAATTTAAAGAAAGAGCGACAGTAGTAGATGCATATCCGTCCAGTCAAAGTATTCAACATGTTTATTTATGTTAATTTTTTTTCTTATTATAAGGTATAATGTTATACATATGACAATTGTAAAGCTAGTTCTAGTTTATATGTAATGTTATAAGAGCTGTAAATCAAAGGAATGAGCTATTCTGTTTGCATTTTCACTTGTTGACAATGAATTAGAAACAACATACTATGTTGCATCTTGACTAGCATCTGGACCGCTTGCTAGGTTTCAAAATTTCTTGAGTCCAGTGAACTGACGATGTTTGTATCGCATTATGTCTATGAAATCTATTCTGTTCATAAACTGTTTTTGAGCTATTAGCTACCAACCTCGCTCGATGAATTAAGATACCTCCCGAAAAGAATCGAGATCATGCATGGGTGGTCGGTTCACAAAAATCACAAAACAAGCATGGTCGTCTGCATGTATGAACGTCTTTCCAACCAATAGATTTCTGACCGTAGAAAGTTAGAAGCACACACACACATATATCTAAGTGCTTGGCTGACTAACCAGTGCATAACAATGGTAGCAATATTAAATTTAAAGCTAAGCTAAAGCAACTTAACGAAAGTACATAATGGTCTAGATTCTAGTGAAAGGTATTGCAAGGTCTCTTCCGAACAATAGCATTTGTCCATCAGATCTTCTTTCTCTTCATCGTCCGGCTTTCCCTTCTTGAGAAGTGCTAAACTTGCCACATACTCAAAGATAATGTGAATGTTGCCTTGGTCTTGTTGATAGATATTCTTAATCTCTCCTTGTTTTATGTCATAACATGTCGCCGTCCCTGTTTGGATAACTAGCAATTCCCCACGATTAGTCATGTAGATATTTGGCGTAGAAGCCATGCTGTCATCGGGACTTTGAACATTTATCGTGCCAAACTTAATCCAAGAGTACCGATCATGACCATCCGTGACTGCAAATGTGTGGACGACTGATCCATCAACCATATGCTAATGTGCATCCTGAAATATGCCAAGAACTCAAGGGTGGATTCGCCCACAAACCCTAAGAAACAATGGCTCAGGGTATCAGCACCATGATCGGGCAACATGGTATTCCACTCGAACAATTCACGACGCACGTCGAAGGAGATAATACGTGAGGATTCACAACCCAAACCAGTAAGAAAAAAATCTCCAGTCGAAGCCGATCCAGTAGATAACCCCGTTTACAAACTTATGATCCGACATCAGGTCCCACCACCATAAACGACCATAATCCTCATCACCATCTTGAGCTGTGGCATTACCACAAACGGATGTCCGCCAAAATGGTCCTCCAACGCCCAGTGCTGAGCGACAGTAGAGCTGGACAATGGATGGAAAATGGCGGAAAACAATACTGTCGTCCCCTAGATGATGATCGGTATTGTTGTGCTTGACAAGCAAACGAGCATAAGCAGGATCAAGATCTTTGAATGAACTACCCTCGCCTTGACGCCATCTGAATACGCCATAAGAATGCTAACACCTTATAATCTTCTTTGGAGCTGCTTGTAGGATTGTACCCCAAAGCTAAATCCAAAATCTGACAATCAGGCTGCTTTGGAAGATAAGGAAGCAGGAGTGATTTTCTTGTTGAAGGATTCCACAACTTTATCTTGGCATCAGATTTATTATGTTCGCTAGTAGAGTAGACAAATCTATACATATATAATAAGACCAAACCATTGACATAATCCCTGATGTACATCTCATGCATTTTCGGCCACGGTTTGGTTAGGTCGGATATCGTCTTTTTGAACCCATACCTGGTAGTCCGTACTACTTCATACCCGCATCTCCTCCCGTTCCAGCTCATCGTTTCAGAACTCGATGATAAGAAGAAGTTCATTGTCGGTTTGTTGTTGCTGTTTGATGAGGATAGCTTAAGATGCATCATGGCCAAGTCCGGATAAGAGAGCGCCATGACTTACGGACGCACCTTAATCTTAGTAAGGTTTCAGAGCAGCCGACCATGATTTCCATTAACAACTCTGAGGATAAAAAATGATTTGATCGTCATATAATATAAATTAAACTTTATTTTTATAAATATAAATAATTGATATGTTATAATTACTTTAGATCCAAAGAAAAAATACAACTCTATCTATGAATAAAAACTTAAAAAAAAAATGAACGAATTGCTAAAAAGAAGGAGCGATTAAAGTATTTTTTGAAACGACAGGCCCCACTCGTGTAAATGTTATACCTCTTCCTACTTTACTTTCTTTTTTCTTTAGCGTGGAACAATGATCTTTTCTTATTCTTTGTTCAGTTTGTCCTTGTGTGTCGTGTCTTCCATTTTTTTCTATGCATTTTTTCTCCAACTATACTCATCGTGTGGTTCTCGTAGAAAACAAAACGACGTCCATCGTTTGATTCGGATATTCAAATTTTTATATGTGTTCTGATATATACATATCATAGTGATATTAATTTAAGTTTTTTACAATCATATATTGGAATATGAAATCTAATATTATAACAATTAAAAATTCATACATTAATCATGAGAGTAAGTCCAACCTTATGATAAAATAAGTATAGTTTGTCTTAATTAGACACCAAGGAAAAAAAAATTTAGCACCTTTATTGCATAATTTAGATATCAATGTTATCCAAAATATGGGGGATCACCCCACCTTTATAACATGAGTCGTTTATCTTGTGGGGAGAGGTCAGGGAATCAAAAATCTGTTCAGTGCCGAGTTACTTTGTGGTGATGAGCCCGTCAACAAAAACGGATTTAAAGGATCCTCCTAGTTTACGGGTTATTCGGTTCACTAAGGAAAACCCTTTGGGATTTCCTTTTTTTTTTTAAATGTTATCTAAAAGATTGTATCTTAAATAAATTTACCCAAGAACTTGTATTGTTGATTTATCTAATATAATTTAGGTATCGATGTTGTTTTATATAAACTTTTCATCAAAATATTTAACACGCTATATAATTTTAAAATTATAATAAACTAATTTTTATCCTTACATTTAATTAATTTTTTCAAATGTAAGTATAAAAAGTGATCTATTGATAATTTGCACAAAGAAAAATGTTACTCCCTCCATGCAAAATGGTTGCATTGTTTGGCTATTTCGTTATATCTCAAACTGTCTCCACGTTTGCATATTTGAAAATTTTTATGTGATTATAAATTAATGAAAATGGAGAGTAAAAAATTACCTAGAAGTATCATCCAGCCAATTTAATTATCATGAAGTATCACCTCCTCCGTATCTTTTATTCCTCTAAAGTACCTCTTATTATAATTTTTGGATTTAAAAAAGACGTAACATTTTTGTGTGATTTGTGAAGATTTGATTTTATTCCTCTCCATTTTATTTTCAAAATAAATCTCGCGTTTTGGAAAGTTTAGTAGCATAATCTATTCGAAATGATATTCAACCGTTATAGGCTGTGTGCTTTTGATATTTTTGTTTTCAAGATTTCTGAGATGAATAGGGAGTATGAAGATGATTATGCATGTCAGCGAATTCAGTTCTATTCAATTAATGCATTTTGAGACGCATTTTTTTATTATTATAAATAATGTATCATGGTCCTTTTCTTCTTCATCATCTGATAAAGTGAGCAATCAATTTCGCTGTACATTTCACACTCTCAGCAGACAATTCCATACGTAAAGAAATTTTTGAGCTTTGAAGGCTTAGTGGGAAATAGGAGTGGATTGCGTGTAAAATTTATGACATCTTCTTGATACCAATGAGTTGATTGGTTGCGGTTTGGGAAAACATTGGTAACATGGATTTGTTGATCGTAGCTTCCATTGATTGAGTCTGTTATGCAAAGTTTTCGAGCTAACACCCGGATGATGAAGAGATTAGCACGATGTCATTTGCATCAAAATCATCTTATAGATTTTTCTTTTTCTTTTATTGAATCCCCTTTTTTTTACTCCCTTTTTCCATATTAATTGTAACGTTTTTTTTCCATCATCCTAAAATATATGTAACACTTATTATATTTTCATATTTGAAATCAAATTTATATTAAATTAAACACATTATCCTATTATATCTCACCGACTCCTCTCATATTCTCTCACATAGTTTCACATCTAGTTCCATCATCTAAAAAAATATATACTAATCAAATTCAATTCTGACATATAATCTAATGTTGAGTCAAACTGTCTCATATATTCTCTCTGTCTCATAAATTTTACAACATTTTTCTGTAAATAACTTGAGAGATTTCGTTAGTCATCTAAATGATACGATTTATATTTTCTAGTGACATTCGATTATAATATATAACATTTATTATCATTAATATTTCACTCTTTTTTTAAAACACAACGATTGTACGTTTCGTAATATCAATCAAAATTTATTAGTCATATATATTCTATCTAAATAATATAAAATATATAAGAGGTATGGAATAATTCGATACTGATGGGGGACAATGATTTCACCTTCGATTCTTCAAATAGAAGGAAAAGAGTAACACTAGGAGGGTGAGAGAGTAAAACAGAGTTCAATCAAGTCCAACAGAAACGGTGTGCAATCTGATTGGAGGCATTCAAAGTTTGGAGTATATGTTGACAGGTGAGACTGGTATAGTGTAGACTGTACAGTGATATTGCGATATACTTAAAAATACTTTTTTTGTTTGTACTGTTTTTTTGTTTTAAAAATATTATAATATTTTGATTTAATATATATATATATATTGATGTAAAATTTAATACGCGTGTAATCACGATTAAATGTGATTTTTTATAAATTTATCATGAAACATGTATGATGATATAAATTACGTAGTTCAAACTAATAAATGTTGTGGGACGATAAAAAATGATTTGATTTGAAAAAAAATAATATAAAATATGTATATATTATAATTATCATGGGACGGATTAAATACTATATGGCATATTTTTTTATTCGGATCATTTCAAAATATAATAAAGATATTAATATAATCTTTTCAAATAAAAAAATCAAAATAAATCACTATCTATTATAATAAACTCATCATCATTTTTCACAAAAATATTATAATTAATTTCACTATTATTTTAAAAATATTATTTTTTATCAAATCATACATAAATTCTATATATATATATATATATAAATTCATTTATAAGTTTCAACTGGGGTTGTATTATAGGAGGGAAGAGGAAGTACTACAGTACAACACAATAATTTAAAACAGAGACGTGCAAACTGTCTCCCACAGGTCGACACCGCACGTCCACCAACACCTTCCCCACCACGTGGGGGACCCTTTCAAAAGGCTGCTTTGCTACCAGCTGCAGCTTGATCAATATACGCAAAATACACACACCACGATCAATTGGTGGGAAGCTCGGTTCTCCTTAGACAAATCTCCAATTCGAGTCTTATCCCTAAGATAAAAAAAAAGATGTCGAGTGCTTGGGTTTTGTTTGTAAGCTCGAACCTTCAATGAGGATGATGATGAGAATTGATGACACAGATAATGAGATTCGATTTGCAAAATGTTAGCAATTCAATGGAGGAAAAAGAGATGATCGGTTATGGATTGTAAGGGGGATTACGGGAACTTTTGAAAAATTATATTATCTTTGTTTCAAAATAATTATATCATTTTGATTCATCCCATATTATTTATAATGTTTTTATTTTAAGAAAATATTATGTGTTTAGGATTCTAAATTTACGTATATAAAATATATATCGTAATAATTTTGAAACGAATGAAATATATTTTTGTAATTATGAATCAGTCTGTATCTTTTTGAAAATATTGCTCAAAAGATGTATGTTATTATCATGTTCTGAAACATATTTGATAAAATATTTGAATTATAACTTTATTCTTAAAGTTTAATCTGAATATATGAAGTAACCACCAAATTTTATACAAAAATAAACAATTAAAGAAAATTTTAAACACTATCCGGCTACTACAATGGCTGCATTATCTATGGCTAAGCTGTTCTTGCTGCAGCTGCTTGAAACTGCTGTCGGTTGCCAATCCTCACTGTTCTGACATCTGACACAACACCACCCCAACTACTGCCTACACTCTTTTTTTCATTATCCTAGTCTTCCTTCTCCTCTCCCTCTCCCGTGTGTGCAATGTCCAAAGTCCCTTCAACATGTTGCCAAGATGTAACACAATTTTTTTTTTCCTGGGTCAAAACTTGATAAGAATGAAAACGATTTCGACTCACTAGTGCTTTCTCCGTTTTAAAACTCTAGACATGAAGTTTGACGTAAGTAGGTAATTTTTTTAAAATTTATTATGAAATATCAATAGTATAAATTACGTATTTCAACGTAATATACGGAACGATCAATCATGATTTGATATAAAAATAAGACTTATATTTATATATATATAATAATACAAAATATGTATATGTTATACTTCATTCGTCCCAAATTAATCGAAAGGTTTGATTTGATACGGAAATTTATGTTAGTGTTGAATTTATGTGGATTTTGATGAAGAATAAATATTTTTTTTTGATGATAGTGGATTTTACTATATCAGTTTTAAGAGAAGTTAATGGATGTAATGTATAAAATAAGATTGATTTGATTTTTTTATGATAAAAGATTACGAAAAATAAAAACATTTTATTTACTTTAATATTGATAAAAAAAATATTTTAATTAATTAAAAACAAAAAATATAATAATTATGAGATCGAAAGAATATTAGTTTACACCATAATTTAGCACAACATGTTGCTCTTCCACAGCAATCAAGCTCATTGCACACAATAAACTTTGTGATCATTCAAAACGTTTCATTTAAGAGTACGGAAGATTTAAAAAAAATACAATTATTCCCCATTTTTCTACATCACACTGAAACACTGCAGTGAAAACACGGGTGGGTTGGAATTATTGGTCTGGTACTCTACTCTAGGGAGCTGTGTGTGTGATGTTGTTTTGGACTAATGTGGGAGGTGGAGTGATGCATTGTAATTGGCAGGCGCCTCTGCTATTGAATTGCAGGCAAGCCTGTGCAGTGCAGCAAAACTGCTAGCCGCTGTGGCACACGCTAGCACAGAACTCTCTATACAGAGGAGACACGGTAGACTCGTACGTGTACAGCAACCCTTCACTGCTAGCACCCCATATAAGTCCATAGTAGGAGCTGCATATGGCTTACTTCATCCCCAATTTTAAAAAGACCTTGTCGAAGCAAATCGACAATATGCCTAATTCATCGAGGAACATTTCTTCATCCCCGGATTCGTCGTAATGTTTTTTTAATTTGATCAAAATTATAAAAAAAATTATTAATTTTTTTATTTATAATTTTTTAACATGATAAATATCAAATTAATCTAATCTGTTATATTATATTCGATATTTGTTTTTGCAACTGTTTCACTAAATTCTCTTATCATCCAATAAATATACTTTATTCATCAAAATTTATATAAATTCAATATTTATATAAAATTACAAATGTTTTGAATGAATATGAAACGAAGGTTATAAAATTATGATGTGGAGTCTACGAGTGTCTTTTACCGCATCACATGGCACCATCGTCTTCTCGGGTGAAAGAGTCTTTTGACACCTGCTACACGTCTCTTCCTGCGGCGCTTTTATTGCCTCACCTCATCTCTACTACTCTGCAGACTCCCACGCACACACACATGAGACATGACACGCCTGCTCTCTTTCTTTGGTATGGCCGTGTGGTCCGTCCCTTCCTCCTTTCTTCAGCCCCCACTTTCCTTTCCTTTGTCTAACCACCGGCGCCGGCTTCCATCACCACCTCTCCCAGATTACATTATTGGGGTTATAATAACATGTGATTATTGATATAGTACTGTATTTGGATGTGAACATATAAAAATCTGGTTTGATAAACGACATCTGTACTTGGAAAACAGTACAGGCTAGTCTGTGATAGCATCATATGTTCGATGATTCTTCATAGGTTGAATATTATGACAGAATTATTTTTATTAAATTCAAATTGATTGTAAAAAATCCAATGATATATTATCTTAATCCTATAAACCCTGTGTCAATGCGCTTAGAAAATTATATCTCTGCTCCAAGAAACAAAGATAACAATGTGCAATCTCGTATAGTGTTTCACACTCCTATTTGACCAGGGATGTGGGTTGGTCAGAAGTTTTCTAGAGCCTTTCAGCAATAGAAAAAGCAAATAAAAAAAACAGCCGTTCAGCCGACGATTGCGGCAGAGGGACCCATCCCAGTCTCCTTTTTTTCTACAAAAACCCACCACCGCCCCTCCTTTTTTACACACAACACACTGTCTCCTATCCCCCACACACACCATCTCACTGCTCCCCATTCTCTCCACCACCACCACCACCACCATGTCTTCCACCACCACCACACACTCCCCTTCTTCCACCACAACCGCCGCCATCGTATCCCGCGAATCCCACTACCGTGGGGTCCGGAAACGCCCGTGGGGCCGATACGCGGCCGAGATCCGAGACCCCTGGAAGAAAACCAGGGTTTGGCTCGGCACCTTCGACACCCCGGAGGAGGCAGCCCTCGCCTATGACGGGGCCGCGAGGTCGCTTCGCGGCCCTAAGGCGAAGACTAACTTCCCCCCTCCTCCTCCTCCTTCCCTGCCTAATGGACACGGCCACTCCCACAGGCCGGCCGGCCCGTTGGTGTCCTCATCGTGTGCTCTGGACCTCAATCTGAGTCCCCACATTGGGAGTACTCAGAACCACTATCACCACAATCATCAGTACAATCAGTTCAGGTGGCCGTCAGCGACAGGCAGACTGGTGGACTTTTTGCAGGCGGCAGGCCCGCCGCCGTACCCGATGATGCCGTATGGGACGGCGGTCGGGGGTGGGTATGGTGGTGGTGGTGGTGGTGGAGTGAAGAGGGAGTATGTGGAGACGGCGTCGTTTTTGGGGATGGTTAGCCGGCGTGGGCTGCCCATTGATCTCAATGAGCCGCCCCCGCTCTGGCTCTGAGATTCTTAATTACTTAGGTGATTGAGGTGTGGCGTTCATGTTAGCTAGGTACCACTGGATGGAGTTGTCGTCGTTTGTGATAATTTTGTATATATGCTGGTAGTTGTGCAAGTTTCTTCCTCCTTTTTTCAAGCTTGTGCTTTTGTGTAGTGACTTACGAGTATAATATTGAGATCTGTGGGTTGATCTTCAATTCTCCAAGTTGGGAGTTTTTTCATCAATGGTAGATTTGATTTCTTGTTACCAGTTACCTTGTAAGTATGAACAAGACGATGCTAGGGGTGTGCTGATTGCACTCGCTTCAGCATTCTTGTTTGCAAGTTGGATCCCAAGGGAGTTAAAAAGACTCTCGGAAAACAATATTCCCTTTATTATTCTCAACAACTTGAAAGACTATATGCAGTATATCTCTCCAAGTGATTGCTAATGGTGTTGATTGCAGTTTTAGCAAGGGACAATTATTAATTTCACTCTTCCACACACATGACATGAAATAGGTTAAAGCGTAAGAGGAGCACATGAATATTGAATACAGTCATATGCCCACGTGGGGGTTGAGTATTGTTTCATTGCTAACGGTTTCGAGGCGTGAGGAATCAACCTTTTTTTTTTTTTTATGAATTTGGTGCTCATTGATTGATGGGGCATGGTGTCCTGTGCAACGTACCCATATGGAGGGGTAAAAATATTTATAAAATAAAATTAAAAATATATAGATAAGAAAAATAATGATATGATATTAAAAAAATATGAGAATATATTCATTTGTATATATGAAATATTATTATGGCATATTATTTTTTTTAGATAAAATGGGATGTAATGAGTTGTATTGAATAGCAAAAAATTAAGGAAAAATTTAAAATATATGTCCTAAAATGAAGCACCGAACGTGTAAATTGCCGCCTATAATATCTACAACTTCATCTGTCCAACAAGAATTCTAACAATTTTTTTTCATTTTTTTTTTAAAATCCGAAATTTTTTTTCTTTCATCAATCGAATAATCCGTCAATTCGAAAAATCAATTTTTTCAATTTTTATGGTCTAACACATTACAATAATTTTCTAATCACGAGGAATAGTACATTTATCTTCTCCCTCGTAAAACATGATTGTAAAACCAATTAATCAATTCATTTGAGATGGATTAGTACTTAGTTTTGTAAGACCTTTGACTCTAATCACAATTAGGTGATATAGATTGCGTTAGCTTTAATGTCAAAGTATGCATGAGAATTCTATTGGCGAAATCATCAAAAAAGAAAAAAAAGAGAAAAAAAAAAGGCGTTACTCTGTGTCTTCGGAGTTGGTATTTGTCAAACTTTACCCTCTGTGTTTCGCAATAGATGCAAGTAAATACTTGTCACCGGTGACCAGTGTACGACGAAAGTGATATTCCTCTCATTATTGTTGTGCCATCCTTGTAATACGTCTGTTGTGTGACGGAGATTGTACTCCATCAACTTGTGTGGACTGTTGTACAACTTGCGAAGACTTTTGGTTTCAAAAATTAAAAGCTGAGCTAGTGAAAGGGCTAGGGAACAAGGCAGACGTTGAAGATCTACGGAACTGGCAAGGTATTGTCCCAATATTGGACACATGGGGCAAGTAACGAGTTCTCGATCCGTAACAAGATGTGGAAGAATTAGTTCTGCTAAGAATAAATCAATTGAATTCGTGATCTCATGTTACGATCTCATCCAATATCATGATAAGGATATAATTTCATCACAAATTCGAATCCATGGAAGAAGATTCAATATGGTTTTAACACAAGAAAGAAAAATTTAAAACTCAAATTAGTAGCAGAGTGGCAATATTGTTCCTAGCTCTCCATTCCTTCTCATCAGCTTTCTTATTAGCTCATACGGTAGGTTTTGTCTTGTTGTGGCCGAAGGAGGAGCTTAGCGTTGAAACATAGATTTCATTTGTAAAATCAATTAATAATAGTAGACTTGTTTACCGATCGATGTTGAGAAATATCAAGTATTCGTTTCATTTTATGACGAAATTAGTATAGTTTTGCAAAATTTCTCGATGGTAACCTCATGATAAATTATAGAAAACATTGGATGCTGGATGTGCTGTTTTTCACAATACGTCAGGGATTCACCTGTTGCCACTGAGACAAAGCACATACGTTATGTTCAACAAAACACGCAACCAACCCACCCTTGCGGCCTTTCTTTTCCTTCTCTGTTTATCTGTGGTTGAATCTGCACACACATACACAAGAGCAGCCAGCAGCAGCAAATATTGAGCAGTGGTGGTGTGGTGTTCGTCCTCTGATTCAGTCTACATACAGATCACTGCGCCCACCACACTGCTCTCTCTCTCTCTCTCTCCACGCTTCTCACCAGTCACACTCTGCTATCTTGTACGGTCAACTAATAAAGTAAGCAAAGCCACTGGCCTGCTCATATTTTGGGACTTTTTGGTCGTTACAGGATTTATAAGAGTCGGTCCTTAATATATGACATCAGAATAAATGTGGCATTAACCTCATAAATTTGATCATTGTCTTTTGTGATACAACTATGATGCTTATTAAGGCTTTTTGGTTTCGATGTGTCAGCGTACACTTCAAGTCTAAATGGTTTTCAGACATTACGAAGCTCTTTTCTGCCACTAAATAAGTTGATAAGAATTTTATCTTACAATATGTAACTTAAACAAAGGATAACAAATCGTTATAAAATTGTGAAAAGTGACAATTGATAGTCCCTTGACTCAGGTTGAAAGCTTCTCCTCACCATTGTGAAAATGAAACTGTTTGTAATTTTTTGAATTTGGAAGGAAGGGGATACTCTTTTTTATAAGCTACATGAACAGCAAATTCATCTGATACATACACGAGCATCTGATAAGAGAATAAAAAATAATGAACAGTAAATTCACGGGGCAGGCAGGCAGAGGCTCCCACCTAAACTGAGCAATGCAGGAAACATATAAAACCAAGCCAAGCATGGCCTTTTTGGACCAGTCAACATATCACCCCACGGGCTAACACAGCCAACTCTCGTTCAATTGGTTTTTCTTGTTCGCTTTTCTTATGCACCAATATGAGCACACGACCCACCCTGACCCTGCAACACCACAAACATGACCAATAATTTTGCACTGTAGATAAAACAGTTCGTGTTTTTTTGGGGCAAGGAAGTCTTTCTCATATATGTGAAACTTTAACGTGGTCTTGGACTTTCGATCGATGAGGAATGGAGTACCATTTTCTTTCCGGGAGGGGACTACGTACCCTTGTTGTCCCGAGCAACGAGTGATTCTGATTTGTCTCGGCAATGTGCAGACTTGAACCATAGAATGATCGTGTTTCCAATTAAACAATCCTCTGGTTTCCACTTGCATTGTGCTTCAGTTTAATCAAATACTTTGTTAAAAATTATCTATCAATCGGACCCACCCTTTTCTCTACGACATCTGGATCCTACACTAGAGATCTAGTGCAATCATCGCCAAAGAAGCACATAGTTAAGATCTCTTTCGCTTAATTAGAACTTCTAATCATCAAGCAAATTAAAAGGAGTGCATAAAATGGATCAAACCACACATTAAGTAACCATATATGGGTTCAATGTTCAATATATGGGTGATTGGCACTTGGCAGGTGCCTGAACATGATAGGCCAACAAGAAGCCCCACCAATCGACTTCGTCTTGAGCAAATCCTAGCAGCTGCTCACTAGTCAATGAGCAAGGTGAATGGTCCCTCCCTCCTCTCAAATCTGATATCTCAGCGGCCAATCTGATATCTCAGCGGCCTGTGAATAAACAGTGATCTGTGTTCATGGTGGTGGTGTTGTGTGCAGTCGATTTCCATAGTGGTCTATACGATACTAATATGGGGTCATGCTTTTGGTGTTGTTGAGTCGTCGAAAATATTACATTGATTCGATCAACACAAGAAAGCAGCGCCAACCACGGAACAGCTAGCTAGCAGCAGGCATATATATATATATGCACCTTGATTGTTGATGTGAGGGTACTTTAATGTAGCACCTCTGCTGATATATCAATGTAGCATAATCCATACATCATTAACGAAGATAAAAGAAAAATCAGGGCTCGAGATGAGCCAATGATCAGGTGATCCCGGCATCCATTAAACTCGGGATATTCAAAACCAATAACGTAACAAGAAATCAATCCCAATCAAGACCTTAGTCATCATGCAAGACATTGTTATCTGAATACTGATGAGAGCGAAGAGTATGGAACCTTTCACCTTTGATCGAATAATCTGAGAAAAAAGATGGTTTATCACTCCATCAATCCTTCTAAGTTTGAGAATAATTCCATGAAGCAAAATTTCTGTTCTATCACTATTTGAGTGGTGGGGTATGCTTGGAGGAGTGTTTGACTGGGAAAACTAGCTAGGCTGAGCACACTGCACCAAATGGGCCCCCCCCCACACACACACGCACACGCACGCACGCACCCATCTAAAGATCCCAGTACTATCTGCACACAACACACCAGCAGCAACCATTGGGCTTTGCTGCGCTGCCAAAACTTGCACCACCCACCCACTGACTCCTCTGTTTGTTTATCCATCATCATCTTCCTCAGAAAAGAAAAAGAAGAAGAAGAAGAAGAGGGGGGGGGGGGG
>LIEC01010125.1:0-34713 GCA_001925005.1 Drosera capensis | reverse complement strand
CATGTACAATCAAATTCACTGATCTGCCTAGATTAGGCTAACCAGTTTTATCCTCATGGTGTGCTGGCTTGGAAACAAAAATTTGAGTGAGCAGGATTTTGTTTGTGCTGTAATGCTCCGATAAACACCATAGAGTTTGGTGCTACAAATCAAATACACAGCGCGATTGGTTTTGTCATTGTTAGGATGCATCAAAATTCGATTCTTATAGTTGATATACAACAACGACGTATTTTTATGTTTATACAGCATAAACAAAAACTTAAAAAGCGGCGACGTTCGTACATGAAATGTACTTTGACCAACTAAATCAAGCACTCCTGTAAAACTAATCCAAGAACAACTAAAAGCCCACCTTTTTATGCTATTATAGAGAGCCCGAGAGTCATTCGATAATGAAAATTTGAACTTCCAAGTCACTTCACTGTACGACGTTAATAGAAAGGAAAATCCAAGGAAATCTCTAACAACTTATTCTAGCCTCTGTAAAGTTCCTTCTCGAAGTTGAAGGATAACATATATAGAGAGACTATACCAGAAGATTCACGCACGTTCACCTTATCCAAAATTCTGCCATCCAGTTCATATCTGCATTCTGGAGATGCCGTGCGACACACCATACTCCAAGCTATCAGCTCCAACTATTTTGGTTCTGTTGCATACAAAAAATTATACTGATAGATAATATGGGTAAGAGTATGAATCATGTGTATGAACAAGTAGGTTTGTGTTATAGGAGTTACGCTTCGAGAACAACTTTTCCTTCCTTGTACTTCTGATCCTTCTCTGAAGCTTTGATCTGTATCAATTAACAATAACAATCAAAATCTTAAATTAGGAAGCAGAAGTATCAGAATCTATAACTCGTTATTGAACATTGGATGCTAATCTGGAGCTTGTAATGTTTAAAGCAACTTACATAGCTCCAGCCAAGACATTCTTTACAACCACGACAGAAGATATCAGTCACGGTGTGTATTCCAGTTATCATCAGCCTCTCTTCCACAGGTCCAGGCGATATATTTATCCTGAATTTTGAAACAAACCATCATCTGGATTCTAGTTCGATTTCCTCCCACTGGAATAGTGAAATGCTTAAAAAGAAACAATGTTGTAAAAGAGAATGTCTCATCCGCATTTTATGGTCACGACACCATTATAAGTACCAAGAAAAGCAATGGTTCATTTTACCATTTATATGCTATTGTCTAAGATTTTGACATGTTTATCATGAGGACTTCATAAATAACAGCAGAACAGCAAAAGGAACTTACGCATCCTCGAACAAATATGCCTCCCCGTTGGGACCTTTGAAGTTCTGGCAAATATGAGCGCAGATGAAATAGAGTTGGAAAAAAACAAAATATACAAAGACACGAAGTTAATAATCGGAATACTAGCATGATCACTCGTGATCCAAAATGACTAAACTGAAACAAGGATTGATGAACCATCAGTTGAATCATCCAAATCGACAACATGTTAATAATCCGATGTTTTGATATGTAACGGACTCGTACACATCATTAATAAGAAACCGTCACACCACTCAACTTCCGCCTTAAAATGGCGATCATCCTCTGATTGTCCCGATCCAATTTCATGACTTCACAGTCTAAAAACGACCCATCAGTCACTCATCATAAACTTTATAAACATAAGATCCCGAATTATGTCATTGATCGAGACTATATCACAACCTCCTGGGCATCAAAGACAGGTATATGAAGGTGAGAAATACAGAGTCTCGTTCTTGTTTCCTAATTGATCTAAGATTGAATCAAATAACAAAAACTGTAATCATTCAATCGCGACAATGTTATGTACTACCTTGCTGATAATGTGATCATAGAGAGCCAGATCGCTATCGCAGCGCCGGCAACGATATAATCTTAAATTCTCCTTCAACTCAAATAGTGTCACCTTCGTCATTGTTCTTCTCTTCTCTTACTCCGACGCCGCAGCCTCCGTTGTTCTCTCTCGATGGGTATTTTGGAAGAAATGCAACTGCGCAAAATTTAGAATCTCAACAGATATTTGTCAATTTTCAGTTCCTAGCGGAAAGATAGCGATTGACCTGGGGTAATTCCGTAATTAGGTTTTGACGAATAATGGAGTGATATTTCCGGAAAATAAAATAAAATGATGGAATGTTAGTTTATGAGTAAATATATATATTTTGCTCCCTTCATCCCACATTATTGTAACAGATTGATCGAACACATGTATATCAATACAAAATTTGAGTTTGAAATGTATGTAACCACGATTACACGTATTTTTTCGTAAATAAATCGTGAAACATTAATGATGGTATAAATCACGCAGTTCAACTAATACATATTGCGGGACGATCAAATATGATTTGATATAAAAATTAGACTTTCATTCAAACGTATATAATGATACAATTGCACGAATTACGGGACGGAGGCAGTAGTTAAAAAAATATACTTTCACCGTCCCATATATCTTATAACGGATTGACCCGATTTCTCTCCAACAATTCTTCTTCCATATTCATCGTTACATGAGGTATTGTGTTTATTTTAATATAAAATTATTTTCAATAAGAAAAAAAAAATATTCTGATGAAGTATTATGGGACAAATTAAGTATTATTTATGTAAAAAAGTATGTTAGTTAAAAAATAGAAAAAATCACCCAAAAATATAAAAAGATGAAAAAAAAAAAAAAAAAAAAAAAGAACCCTCGGGATCTTTACTCCAAACACATACAAAATCAAAAAAGAACCATCGCCCAACAAACACACCTGATTTCATTCATCCCTACTCAGAAAGATCCAAACCGACCACAAAATAAGGGTCGGTTCAATAATTCGTGCACAGATTATGTTGTTTTGGTGCTATTGTCCTGCAATAGATCTTTATACTATCTGATGTGGGTGGCATCGGTGGTTCGATTACAATGGCCTTTGACCAGATTATGTTGTTTTGGTCTTTTTACTTAGGTGCAGTACTAGCCGACCAGAGCATGATTGCTTTCACTCTGAATGCCGCTTTTTTTTTTTCTCTGTCTTCTGTGTTTGAGACCTGTCCTGTAATGGATAGGAGTATTTATGCTATGTGATTTGCACTTTGGCGATTCAGAATTATTGGGCTTAACATGTTTATCTCATTTTTAGTCACTCCCCGCCTCTGAAGTTCATGTCTGTATATGAGGTTGATTTCTGTTGTGAAAGTTGGATTATGGCATGTTCTACGCCCTCTTATCTGCCTCCGCTCTCCATTGCTTTTCCCACCATGCTATTTCTTTTTATTTAATTTTGAACTTGTTGTGAGATTTGCTCATGCAACAAATTACTTCCTGTTGTATGGAGAAGAAACACGGCTTCCTGTTGTATTGAGAAGAAACACTTCTGTCAAAATAAAAAATAAAAAATTGTTAACTGTATTCACATTAATCGCACGGTGATTAAGATTACAAAAATCACCTATCGATTCTTAATCTTTAACCCTTCGTTATCCCAAAACCTCCAAACAAAAGCCCAAAAAACAGCTCCAATATCAACTGCACGATCAAACTAGATCCAACCGTGGAGATTCATTCAGATCAAATCCCAACCCTCTACCCTCCCGGCTATTCACGTTCACATCCTGATTCAGACCCACCACCGACGACGACCCCGAATCACTGTGCACACCCTCATCCCCCATCACCGGCGCGTGTATCTCACTCGCCATCTGCACATTCAGTCTACTCATCATCTCAA
This sequence comes from Drosera capensis, assembly GCA_001925005.1. Classification (NCBI taxonomy): domain Eukaryota; kingdom Viridiplantae; phylum Streptophyta; class Magnoliopsida; order Caryophyllales; family Droseraceae; genus Drosera; species Drosera capensis. The sequence continues at coordinate 30,980 of LIEC01010125.1, read as the reverse complement.
ACTGTTGCTGATGGAGCAACAGCTGCCGACGCTGTTGTTGACACGAAACAGCCTCAATAAAATACCCGTTCCCCGGCGCGTGTGGCTCCACGCGCGGCTGTTGATTCTGCAAAAAGAGAAACCGAACCGCAGCGTCAGCGTCCGCTAAGGAATCACGTCTTCCGAGGCAGAGATCCAGATCCGGCGATGCTGACGAACCGAGCATCATCGAGATCGGGACCTTGCCGTGGCTGGAGGACTCGACGGTGCTCGTCTCGCTCGGGCTCCGCTTACAAACAACAGTTCTCTTCACTATATTCGGAATCATCGTCGAAAACGTGTCCGGCAAGGGAAAATTGGTCTTTGCCTTGTACCCTCTGAACTCACGCGCCGCCTCGTCATACGCACGCGCGGCCTCTTCAGCAGTATCGAACGTGCCGAGCCAGACACGGCTCTTCTTCAACGGGTCTCTGATCTCGGCGGCGTACCGGCCCCACGGTCTCTTCCTCACCCCTCTGAACCTCATCTCCCTAAAATGTCGTCCACCAACACCAACAACATTATTATTATTGGTTTGTGTTGTATAACCTTGGACATCTGCTCCGATGGTGACGACGGTGATTTTGTTTTGCTTGGGCGGTGGCATGGGGATAGAAAAGGGTGAAAAGGGGAAAAGTGTTTGTGTTGGGTGATGAGGTAGACAAGCACGCTGTGGTATGGTATGGTATGGTATGGTATGGTTTTATAGAGGAGAGTTTTGAGTTGTGATGGGGCTGGGATATGTGAGACAGAGAGAACGTGTGAGAGATGTGAGATGAGTGTGTGTGTGAGTGGGCGCAGTCAACGAGGGATTTGACTGATACTTGGGCAGCCGCCCTCTCCTCGATCTTCTCTTTCTCTCACCTGGGTGGGGTCTGGAGATGCCCCCAATGCAACTGTGGTGGTTGGTTTGTTTTGTCCACTTGGCTGGATTCCCAATTTTCGTGCTCAACCTCCTTGGTTTTTCTTGGAGCATGACGGTGCTAGTGACTCTCTCCATTACAAATAAGATGGTGTATGTTTTATTATCTTATTTAATGATGAGAATATTGGGTTGGCATTGTTGTATGTAATTTCATGTCTCGAATGATAGATAATGAGAATGTACTGTCTCCTCCGTCTCGAAAAAAAAAAAAAAAAAATTTTTTACATTATATACATATCGATATAAATTTTTACACGAGTGATCAAATATATTTTTTTATAAAATTATTATGAAACATTGATGATTATATAAGTTATATATTTTAATTTAATTAATATTGCGGGACACTTACAACGATTGTAATGATAGTAATACTTTGATCAGACACATGCAACGATATAAATTTTAACTGGTGTTAGGGGACGATCAAATATTATTCTTTCAAAAAATATCGTCGAATATTAATGATAATAAATATTATTTACTATAATTTGGGGACAACAAAAATATAAAATGTATCATTTAGATGAATAATAAAGTTTCTAAAATTATTTACAGAATAATACATGGATAGAAAAAAAATATTACAAAAATTATGGGATGGAGATAGTATGATTTAGGGAAGAACCCAATGAAAAAAAAACACATTCAAATCAGCCCTACAAAATATACATATGTGAAGTACGTCCAATTATTAACTCAAAATACCAAAATTTATGACTTATGAATTGTTTATATATATTATCTTCTTTATGGATGATGTGGATAAATCTATTTACATATATCATTGATAATATTATCATGTATATTAGATTATAAGTTTGTCTATCAATATATACATGTTTAGCTCGATATTTAGGGCTTAATTTAATTTGCATGTTCCAAATGAGCTTTATTTACGATGACAACAATGCTGTTTTCACCAGATCCTTGTAAAATAATCGGGTCCAATTCTAACGTTTTTGTCGATTCTCCAAATGAAAGTTTACATGCATGCTAAAAAGGCGACAGGACAAGCGATCTCGTAGGTGCAATTTTTCTAGTTCCAACAATAATGTGTTGGACTAATTGTTACATATTCCAACCGAATAGTCTACATTTTGTATTATTGGTGTGTGGGTCATTTCTTTCTCATATGATAAGGAAATGAGCAGCTGCAAGGAGGACATACGCAGCAAACACAATACAAAACAACACGTAACGAAGAGGGAAAAGTAACCAGGGTTATCTGTGATCGGATCAAGCTGATTTTTGGTTAGCGTGTACATGATATCTTCTTGTTCTTTGAATTCAAAAATTGGATCATCGATCGAGGTTCCGTACGTCCACAAATCCAGTCCCAACCAACAACCAACTGTTTTTGGTGATTTCACTTCATTTTCCTCATTATTGTTGCTATTGTTATTAGATTTTCACTATATGCTTGTGAATTGTGGGATTAGAGACGTTATTATCTTATTTGTGTTGATATCTAGGTTGTGTATCTAATAAAACTTGATTTGTATCAAAACCTTCATAATGAAGTGTTTGGATGGATTTCGAACGGTCCCGTGGTTTTACACCATAGATTTTGGGAGGTTTTTTATGTTAAAAATGTTGTATTAAACTCGTCTTCGATTTATCGGATTGCATATTGTTCTTTGGTTGGTTGGAACATTTGTTTAACCTCGTTTTTTTTCTCAATATAATGAAGGTTTTACCTAGCTATGATGCTATGTGCCCAACACTAGGCACCAACAAAACCAGTCAACGATATGATAACGACGGCTTAGGAGTCTTATGACTCGACAAGCGAGTACACGAAACGTGACTTATAACTATTTAACTAACGGATCAATAATACTCATAGCATGATCAATCCAAAACGAGAATGACTAATGGCCACCCTATAGAACTAAATTCAACTGTAACACATTCAGCTTAGTCAACGTTGAAGGTCCGCCAAATTGCTAGAAGCTGATTTAGCTTTTTGCCCCACGTTGATAAAGATCTTTCTATTTGTTGGTATTCCGTTAGAAAAAGTTAACGTTCTTTTTTTCTTTTTCTTTTTTTGGTCGAGAACGCTGATATATTTGACCATAAAAGAACAGCTCATATTCATCATATTACATGATGGAAAAAGAGACATCTGCAATTTAATATTTAATTAGTGCATATGTCTACTAAATAATAGGTTGAATAATGGTACCTTGAATATAATTACGATGCACGAATTAATTTACTTGCAACAGATCAACTCTTCGTATGACAATTCATATTGATATTGTATCCATATATCTTTGGGTTATCAATGTGATTTCATTCGAAATGGATTTATGTGGGAATGGGATCATATTAATATCTGCTTAGATCAGGTTAATTGATATTGTTGATGTTTAGAAAAGCTTATCATAATGTTACATACATCACATATCAAATATCAAAGAGAAATCCACAGACAGTTGCCACAATGACACCCTCACTCGAATACTCTTTCTTCTAGACTTCAATTGATAAAAAAATTTACAAAGCATCACAGAGTTGATTATTGAAAAGAAACCAATATGTTTGTAAAAAATGTCGATACGAAGTGCAAACATTTCTTAGTAAACACGGAATATTTCTTTCTTTTCATATTATATGTAATATTTATTTATTTAAATTATTCTAAAATAATATATAATACATTTTATTCAATAATCTTTTTACATAATAAAATAATCATTATATATTGCATTATATTCACTATTTACTCTAACATTATTACAATAAATCTCATTAGTATTAAAAAATATTTTGTTCATTAAATTATATAAAAATGTTAATAAATTTTTTCGGATCAATATATTATTATAATATGAAATGGAATGGGTATTATCATTCTGACAACATTAAAGCTATAAATGCCGACGCCGGCTGCAGAGTGGGCCCCTACTCTATGATAAGCAGACAAGCCGTTTCGAATTTCCTCACTAAAAGTAAAACGGCGAATCTCAGCCGTCAATGCTGTCCATATCCACGGAGCACAGCTCTTAATTAATTCGATTGTACGAACAATGATACGTATTCAACCTTACCCGAATAATTATACTACAGAGGAATTATTTTTTCTGTGATAATCAAATTAGTTAGCGCACACTCAATTACGGTAGCTGATACGAATTGTCGGCTACACACGAAGATCGAAAGAAAGAGATGATGAGGGCGGCCTAATCCAACGGCCTCAATGAAGCTTCTGCTTTCACTATTGCGACCCTGATTCCAAGCATCCTTGTTTCCCCTTCCCCACTCGCACTCATGGCGCGTGACGTAACATCGCCGCTGAACTTCTCCACGGATGCGCGTGAGAAACGGAGGAGATGTGAGCGCGTGAAAAAAAGGGTGGCAGGCGGGCGGTGGTGTAATAATGATGAGATTTTGAATGGTCAATTGACCATATTTAATGTTTAGGAATTGGGGAGTAATTGATGGCGAATAGGATGGGGACACGTGTGGGTTGTTGTTAGGACTCATGTAAAGCATTGAATGGTGTGTGTGGAGACCATTGGATACCTCTTTTTGTCCGACAGGTACTTTCATTTGTTCTTTTTATTTTTCATCATCTTTCTGTTTTCTTCTGTCCCGTGATGAACTTCAATCCGTCCCCCAGTCACTTTGATACACCTTTGGTGCCATCAATACACACCGGGTTGGATTAAGGGGAGTTTGTCGAGATGAAGTATGATTGAATATGCTTTGCATACAATGTTAAATGAAATGTGAATTGTGACATTGTTTGATATACTATCAAAACTTCTTAACATATGTATCTGGTAGTGTCTTTTTTAGAGTGGTTTTGCTATGAGACAAAAGGAGTGTACATTTCTCAAAAATAACCCATGGTGTAATCTAAATAGTTATTCCATTTGTAATTTATCCTATGGCATATTTATGTGTCCTCAGTCTTTTGTTGTGTCAAATAACCATAGTGTGCAGGCAAACAATTACGAGTCAGGAACTACTTGCTCATTTTTGATATGAGGTGAAGTTGAGAAACTCTGATTTGCGATATGATCGAATGACTTCAAAGGATACAAAAGTATAAAGTTTGTACAATCTCTTTTTCGATTTGGTCCAACTACAAATATGAGGTGCCAATGGTCCAGCAGCAAATTGTAAAGGCTGCATAAACAATGGGGCAATCAATGTGGACAGTGGAACTAACGTTTCTTTAGGTTAGGTATTGAGTCAATTGTGGAAGACTGTATCTGCCCCATTTCATGAGAGCTTCTTCGAAATAAGGCGCATCATTCACCGGAGTATGATTGATGCAATAATCTAACACATTTTTATTCTCGACTTAAAATCAACGGCATCGTTAGCAGGTTTAATTGAAACAGCTATCGTATCAACGATCATGCTCAGTGGTAACCATTAGTTGATTGCGAATGGAAATGTTTAAATGAAAGAGCAAAACAAAGTAACAACGTTAGACAACAATGTTGGATAACTCGTCACTCGTGACTCATGTCTTCAAGATGTGAGTACAGCTGCTACATGTCAACCAAAGCGTAACTCGATCAAGATGCTTTGTTGGAAGTTCTGATTCATTCGGACGAGAACTATACTCTTATCTGAGAAAAAAGCACACCCGATTTGATTTGGAGTACAACTTAGCATCAAAGACCTCACTGGTCTCCCATTAACGTGCACAGAAGCAGATCTTGCATAAAACCTGCTTTCCCAGTCGCTTGCCGTATCCTCCTTTCTCGTTCTTCTCCGCTTAACGAGGCGTCAAAACTAAGGGATTGGAATGTGTCAAGATACACATAAATACCAGCGAATTAGTCTCATGAATTGAGAAGCATAACATATCAACTGATTCATATCAATTCAAAGTTTGTAACAGATTCTAACACACAGCGTACACTAATGAAACGATTTACTATATGCATTTAGGAAGTACCTTGGTTTCCAAGGCCGCGGCGACAAGCTATTCTTTGCCAAGGGCACATCATCGGAGGCAGATGCTAGGGACTTCGAAAAATCGTCCACCTGATCTGATCCAGAATAGTTCAGGACAAGTGACGAGAGGAACGGATCAGTAACCGCACTGGTAGTTGTACTTGCGCTGCTGGATCTGTATCCGCTGCCCCCAAGAAGCACCTGAAGGTGTGCTTCACAAAGGTCGCGGCCGAGCAGGGAAAGCGCTTGGCTAGTAGGTAGTGCAACTCTACGTAACCTACGACGTCTCTGCAAGTAATCTTTGGTCAAGGAAAAATTCCAATGTTATAACTTGCTGAAACATTACTATGAAGAATGCATATATATATATATATATGTTGGATGAAGTAATCAGAAACAACTAATATCAAGAGATCTCTGATTTCTTGTTGAAGGATATCTTGAACAAGTGCCCATGTTGGAGAGTGAGATGACTTAGCAAGTCCCGTGATACTTTAACCGAGCAAATCGGACAAATCTGAAAGATGAAATGAGTTCAGCATCAGCTTTGTCATAAGCCATTTGTAGAGATTAGCAACTCAGCATGAATCACAGTTCAGTTAACTGAGCAATATGTATGTAATTGGAATGATCACTTAACTATGCCCGGCAATGTAAATATTTGATTCCCTTGTGTTCACAACCACACAAGCCACTCGATCTAAGTATGCACAAAAGACGGATGGCAAACAGCAACAATAACAACCTAGTTAATTTTGTCAATTGACAAGGTCCGGAAAACTATTTACCAAAATGACCAACTCTTATACCCTTTATGATTGTTTTCTCGACAATTAGTAGCTAGAAGCCGCGATCGATCTTAGGCATTCCAAATCTGATACGGGCAATAGAACACTTCGACAACATATTTTCTTCGACCCAACTCCTACCGATTACCCCCAACAAATTTAAGGCGTGCATAACAGTACAAGATCCAAATTAGGAAAGCCTATGACAGATGAAAGTACACCAATCATCAACCGAACCCAAAAACAGAATCATCGACAAGACAAATTATGCTTTACTATTATTGGCATATAATTGAATCCCACACAAGGAGGCAAAGAAGATATACCGTGGCCTTAGATTCTGTTCCATGCTCGTCCTCGAGGTGATTACAAAGCAAAGCGATATCAAAATCCTCGTAACAATATGGGCACGGTATGTCCTGCCGGATCTCTTCCTCCACCTCATAATCATCCATATTCAACCGATCTGTCACACAAAACCCATCATCATATCATAAAAGCTAATAGCATAAGTCAAACCATAAACCAACAAGGTAGCTACATATCCTGATAGATAGAAATAGATAGAATAGAATACAAAGATGGGAGGCACCTGACAGGTGATGCTGGTGTTGGAACTGGCGCTTGGCGGCCGCCAGACGGGATGTCCAGAAATCCGCGTCCATGATAGAAAACAACAAAAATAGAAAACAGGAAACACAAAGTTTTAATCTTTGATACAGGATATGAAAACAGAACAAGCTGATGACTATGATGTTGATTCAGTTATTGGTTTTGTTGATTGATGGAGATGATAGTTGATGACGAGGTTGACTTTTTGTCAGGTTGGATGAAAGAGCTTGGGCAAAATGAATTTGGGAGGTTGAGACTTGAGAGGACGAAGAGGAAAATGAGGGGAAGATGGGAGATTAATGTGTTTGTTTTTGTGGCCCAGAGAGATTCCTAACTAGCCACAACACCACAAAAAGAGAGAAAAATTGTACCAAGAAATGACTGAAATAAAATGAAAACGATGCCAGAAACCAGCATGATTTCAAGAAGCAATTTGGACATGATACAAGGTTTGCTCCCAAAAGAGTGAATAATAAAAGAAAAGGTTTATTAGTTGATCAATTAATGCCTTATCGATCTAAGTGTCGTATGCGTATTCTTAGACGAACTTCATTTATGAAGAATCTTCAGTCCAGATCTGTCACCATATAATATTATCCAATTTGCTGTTATATCAAGATCGGTACAGGGGCATGGACCCAGGCAACTGGGTTGTCACAAGATAACCCACTTGGGAATGCAAATTGTCAGGTATGGGTGCCCTTTGCAGCGTTTGGAAGAAACTTGCTGTTCATCGACAGGAAAAAAACAGTGTTTTTGACTGTCTTGGGAGTTGACCGTCGACATCATCATCACCACCCATCAATTCTGGTCCACAACAAAAAGCGTGACAGTTTGAGCTCTGCTTCCTTGCACGTACAATAAAGTTCGCCTAATTGGCCCTGAGCAATAGTGTGGGGCAAGCAGCTCGACTTCAGGACTTGTCGATCTTCGTCCTTCGAAGTTACATAACACGACGAGAGGTCTCTCGCTAGCGTCGACGAAAATGGTCCATAGATTTACCCATTACACTTCTATAACGCCATTATTGCACACGAGATGTGACACTGGCTAATCGTGTAGACAACAAGAAATCAGTTATGATTCTGTGGTGATTGATGACCAATAAGGAATATAGTCATTGCAAGCCAACTCCGTGCTTATCACTGAAATGATTCCCCAATGATCCCGCACAAAAAAATGAACGATCGGTACAAGAGTGAAACCCTGAAACAAACATCTTATCACCTCTAGTTTAAGCGCTCTGCTGGAAGGCCTCAACAAAGTTTGAGATGACAAGAGTGCCGACTCAGATTGAGATGTTTCTGTTTGAGATCTATAATCTGTTTGGAGGCAGACTCATAACAAATAATCAGTGCAACTTCAAGGCTCTATAGCATATCTGTAAAATGGAGAAATGAACAATCTCAACACGCGTCGTAGAGGGGGAAGCAAATCCAGAAGTAACTGATATAGTGTCCTGCTTTATCTCCAGAAAACTAGTCAAGAATCAGGATATCACCCCTCCTCATCTATCCCCTTGCGGAAAACCCCAAGAAGAGTTCAAATACAGCAAGAAAACAATACTTGGAGCCACGGAAATTCCACAAATCCACTCTTCGCACTTTGGAGTTAGGAAACATCATAAAAAGGACAATCGACAGTGAACTGATTTCCTTGAGGCAATGCAACACCATGCAAGAGAGATTACAGCAAAGAAGAAGGGAAGGAGCAAATAACACAAGCAACATATATCTATGAAGATCAGGAACTAGTTCCTGCTACCACTGCAAATATTCCCCAAAGAAACACTTGGATCATCCGTATTCTAATGAAAATCTGGTGAAGTACCTCAGTCTGTAGCCCATACACAGATCATTCAAACCCAAAGAAACTACGATGAGTGCACCGACCCCAACATAAATCATCCATCTACAATAGCAAAGGGAAATTTTTTTACACAGCTATTCCAGAATAGTCATAGTTCAAATATGAAACAAAAGAATTACTTCCAACACAGCAATAAAAAAGATTGAAGAAGGAAACACCAAGAATAGAGCAGAGTCGGGAACAAAAATCACTCTATCTTAGCAAAGTCAAAGCAAAAAATAAATTAATCGGAACCAAAGCAGGAAAAAAAAATTATATGTATTGCTAGCCTCTCTTCCTAGTTCTAAGAAAGGTAGTATGTGATGCTGCTTTTCACACCTGGTTGGATCCAGAAACTAGTATGTGAAAGAATGGCACAGATAATTAAAACTCTAACCAATGGCTCACATAGTAATAGACAACCGAAACAAAATACAGCATTATCGATGTTCTCGAGTACACCAGCACAGTTGCCAGGGAAATGTTACACAGAAAAAAGAGAGAAGCAACTTCATTGACTGGATCTCTTTCAATACTTCTACTTATCAGCATGTCTTAAACTGCATCTACAATATGCTCCAACCATCTGAAGTTCATCATACATCATCATTGCAATCTGGATGCATGTGGCATATCAGTGTCGAACCTCGTATCAATTTTTAATAGTATAGTAACCAAACATCAAGACTGAAGAAAAAAAAACCAAATAAAAAATAGCACAGACCTCTGATGCCAATGGTTCCAGATTTAACAGAATAATCAAACTCACTCGTGCAAACAAACAAAAAATTAATTTAAAAAGAAGGGGAAGAAACTCCATAGCAATGCCTACTTGACAAGAGTTCTCAATTGCCCACATAAGAAATTCACCCTTAAAAAAAAAGAATATAAAAAATTTCTAGGTGCATTCTAGTAACAAACTCAATCAACCTTGTGACAAGAATTAGGAAATCCGATTCCATATTAGGCAGCTTGATCTTCATCTAGTTTGATCTTTCCCTACAAGAGGAATATATGCAACCAATATTCAGACAAGAAACAAAAACAAGTAACATACTAGTACAGCAACATTGTCTACTTAACAGACAAACACTGGTCTTTCTAAAATGAGAGATATTCTACTATAAAAGTTCCACAAAAGCATGGCACGACCTATAACACAACACATGAGTGCATCCAAAGAAGTGACCTGATGCATTTAGAACACCCAAATTGAAAAAGAAAAAAGGTCTTGAATAAGTATGGATGACTTAAACTGATACAATGTGGCACGCCGACTCAATAGGACAAGAGAGCAAGATTAAAAAAAAAACACAGCTTAAAGCAACCATCTCTAGTACTACATTTCAACTACCCTGTTGCCACCCAAAAAAAGCAGTCAACTGCATCTGTTAGAACAGCTTCCATTGAGTCTCTGCACTCTAGGTAGGGCAGGCGATGGAAAATATCCTACCATTTCATATCAAAATTTTCACCATCCAATCAATCAAACAAATGCATACCTCATACATAAATCCTAGTGAAAATGGCAGGCAATCAAGATGCAAGAATGATATTGTGATTCACATAAGGAAAGGAGAAATCACCTTCAGGAGTCCAACCATATCCTCGAGGGACCGACAGCATGGAAGTAAGCAACGCAGTTGCAGTTGCCGTGTGGTACGGCAACAATGAGTCCAAACAGCAGCTCAATTCCACAGGTGACCTAAACACCACATATCACCCACATAACACAAGAATCAATTCAAATCAAATAATCCATCAGTCACGCAATCAACGCTATTCATCACGCATTTTGAGAAGATTTGTTTTTTCTTTAGACATCATAAGAAAATTTTTCATTAAGCATATAATAAAAGGTAAACAAATGACAAATGTCGCATAAATTTTTTTGCTTAAGATGATGTTCAGTTCATCCCGTGAGGCAAATCAAAATTTACTTCGACGAATCTGCACCGACATCAACATTATAAATAAATCGGTACAGACAAACATCTATTTTCATCACAGAACACAATAACCATTTCATTGGAGAAAAAAATTAACCGAATCATCATAATACTTGTTAGGGTTCGTTCCTCTGAAATGTACCTGAAAATGGATGATTGCGAGAAGGCATTCCCCTTGAGAGACCGTAGAGGCGGCGGCGGCCTCGACTTCGGTTTTGCGGCGGCGGCGACTGCTGCAGAGAGTCGTGATGGGGCGGCGGTCCGGCACGTGGAGCGGAGGACGGACCGTGCTGCGGTGGCGTAGACGGCGGACATTGTTGCGGTGTGAGAGTTCAGGGTTTCGCCGGCGGAGAATGGGGTTATTTGGGGCTTTTGGGTTTTGGGCCGAGTTCTAGATTTCTCAGAAATAAAGCCCAATAGTATATTGATCCGTAGTTTAGCTTGAGCGCCCATCGCAGAAAATGTGAAGTAGGTTGACATGAAGGCCCACAAAGAGGCCCCTTGCATCCTAATAGAAGGTAAGGAGGTTTACACATAGAAAATTGGTTGTATGTCCTTGTTTGTTAGATGGAGTTACAAATTTGTTATGTAATACCCCGAGTATTTTACTAACATGAAAGGAAGCAACCAATGACATAACGATGTCTTGAGTTTTGAGGATGATGTAATGACAAAATATTTATTAATCATTTGTCATCATCAATCGTCATTATGGGATTAGGACCTTAATGTAACCAACACACTTTGTGCTAATAGCATATGTAGGTCGAATCACTCATGGAAATATCAAGTATCAAAAATTAAGATAAGCTACCACAACGATGTTCATCGATATCACATCAATATAAGTGATACATAACCTATGATGACTAAGCATGGCAAGTGATATCTTAAGACCCACATGTCAAGCAAAGAAACTATAAAACGATGACTAGACGATCGCAGGTCAAGCTGTGAACGAGAACATGACACCTTAGCAACACCTGTCGTCCTCTCATCCCCAACGTATGTGACAAGGCTGTTGCATGTCAAGCAGTGAACGAGAGCACAGCACCTCAGCCACACGTGTCGTCCTCTCATCGTCGACACATGTGACAAGGCCATCGCATGTCATGCTATTGACAGGAGCGCGACACTTCTATAACACGTGTCATCCTTTCGTCGTCGACGTTTGTGACAAGTCAATCAAAAAAATCTTTATAAATAGGACAAGTTTAGGGTTAAGAGAGAGATATAACAAGCATCTAAAGTAGTTCTATGGGAGAGAAAGGAAGAACGACGAGATGTAGTCTAAGATTGCATGACGTGATCGACGACATGTGAAATTGACTTTTAAGGTGGGGCGAGATTTGTCAGTTATCACAAGAACTACGCAAGTATAATTAAGGTAACTATATGGACGGTATTTTCAATTCGGTTATTTCCGCAAACAAGTTTATCGTTTAAGTTTATTTTAAAAGTAAGTATGATTTGATACCAAAAGATATGCTTTCAAAGTATTGTCTGCCTAAGTAGTGTACACGAGATGGGCCAACCCAGGGGAGATATCCCAACCAAGTAATGTATAAGGGGATATGACCCCAACCAAATGAAAATATCAAGTGTCATTGTTTAACACCACTCGTTATTCTGTCAAGGCTAAGTAAATAACCTTAAGTATGATTTTTCAATCAATGTTTTATGATATGGTTTCATGGCTTCCGCTCTTACGTCAAAACTTTCTATGATACATATATATTTTATGTTTTAATATCAACCATGTTTATGCTTATTGTTTTTACATACCGAAATATAGTTATTGAGACAAATTTTCATATTACTTATTTTTTTCAAATGTTTATCAGAGTAGCGCAACAGAAATGTGAAATGACCTTAAAAGAAGCATGAGGAGATGAAATAGTCGTGACAGAAGCATACAAGGTTTTGGGATCACCAACATCAGATTTATAAGGAGTCGATCATATGGAATCCAAGATATGATACCAAGTATCGAGTCTTGCGGTTTGACGAAAGGTGGTTCGTGACAGTGACGCCCCTGTTGTCTAAAAGTCAGGATGTTATATCTTATGATCCCTTCGAAATTTTGATAGATTTAATTGCTCGATATTATTGAGATATCATTACAAAAAGTTGGATAATGAGTTATATCCAACATCGTATATCAATCCAACCTATAGGTGTATCATTCATTCGGTGCATTTTTTTTTCTCCCAAATTAGTCTTCCATCTGGTCCTTCTATGTATGAATGTTCCATTCAAAAGAACAACCTAAAAAAACATAAATCGAACTTATGATCTCGTTTCACGACATATGCTCATACACTGCTGAGTACCTAGTTTTTTCAAAATCCAAACTGATGTAAGATACCCAACAGTATATGTTAACAGAGATGCACTACGTTGTTACAATGTTGTGAATTAACCTGTTATGGGAAGTAATAACTGTGGATCTATGTTTGGTATTCTTCGGTCAAAAAAGTTACCACAACAGTGAGCAAATAATGCAGAGGCATTTCTCAGTTCAGTTGGGTTGTATTTGCCTATACGCAATATGCAAAAATAATTACACGCCTGCCCATTGCACCACAAGACAGAGATCAAGGACGCGCAAACGCTTGTGATGTGCGTATCAAAATAGAAGATCACGAAACAAAGATAATATTTGGGACCACTGCGATGCCTTTCGGTTTAATATTATGTCAAGTACTGTCATATTTATACTGATATAACAAAACTTAAGTCTGATCTCAAATAATGTACTCCGAATGGTTATTTCAAACACAAAAACTTAATATCCACAAGTTAAATTGAGTGATGGACGAATTGGTGAATTGAAGCTTCGACGAGTAGCATAGAATCAAAGATAAGAAGATTGGGTTGGTGAATTGGCCGGTTGATCTATGGCTCCCTAGGAAATTGGGTTCCATGAGAACAGGAATGATTTTATTTTTTTTCCTATTAGAAATTAATCAAACATGCGAACTGGAATGAAATAATTGATTCCTTTTTCATCTCCATTCCTCTAGAATAATCTATTTCATTTTTTCATAAAAACCATTCATGCGATCCAATCAGAACAGGAGAAAAATCAAAACTGCTGTAATGATACGCACAAGAAGAAATCATACCACGAGTAAGGTGCAAGCCTCTTCGACCAGTAATTTCCTGTGGCCCCAAAGATATGTGCAACTGAGATTTGAGGAAACGTTTCCATGCTTCCTCGCCATGCTCTGCCATCATTTCAACCCAATAATCACTTCAACAACCGCAGAATAATTTCACGGAACGAATAATCCTAGTGATGCAAAGCAACTGTTGTTACATTACCCATATGAACTTTTTCTCGCAAACCACATTCCGTGTTCTATTCTCCATACATGAAACACAAGGGGACACATAACGCAACTTTTTTGCTCTTCTGTTGGCAACCGGCATGCCACATAGCAGAGAACATGGTAGTAAATGGAGCTCTGCCCTCTGCATTTTCTTTTGCTTTTGCCTTGATCTCTTGGTTCGGCTAGGAATCAAACTCTGCAACACCTGACCAGTTACCTCACCTAGCACATTGTCGAAAGCCAAATTCTTAGATATTTAAGGACCAACATTTATGCATCTTTAGTGGTAGCTCAACGAACTTAACTGTTCATGTAGCATTTTGGTGCCACGGAGATCATTACCAACAATCTTCCTGGCTTAACCTGCATTAGTTTGGTGTGCAACAGACATCTATCGGAATATGAACTCGTTCACGTTCACGGGAGTAGTTCTTATTGAGAAGGATTTGACGGTGCTTACAAGATGGCAATGCATAGTTAGTATTGAGAAAACAACGGAGCAAACATGTCACACACAACTCTCAAGCCATGCTAACGCAAACCATAGATTACACAGAGTAATGCAAGCCCATAAAACTTAATTTCTAGTAGCTAGTAAATCATTCCAATCAGCTTGGAGGTCCATGACAAACATCCATGGATAACAACAAAGCGACCAGTCTTCATCTTATTTTTCAAGGCCCGAAGGCAGTGATCTCCTGCTCCTTCTTGTTCTTGTATCCCTGCATCCCATTGTTGTACCGATAAGCGTTAGCCTTTTCATTGTCGCCAAAATAGCCATTATCGATGACATTGTTGACCTTCTTGTTGTCGTAATTCGGGTACCCAAGAGTACGGACATTCTTCTCGAAGTATGCATCAATCTTCCTGTTATTGCCAGGATAGCTATCATCGACGTTCTTGTAATTTGAGTATCCAAGTTTAGGGACATTCTTCTCCGAGTATGCGTCATAGTAGTACTTCCCGTTATCCAGGAACCTCGTGCCGCTCATCCCCTGCTTCGGCTCCTGCTTCAAATTGTAATTGTACGCTTCGCCAATTCCTAAACGAGCATTGTCAATAAACTCCTTCCCACTCAGACCATCGTATTCGGGGTTGTAGTAAACTGCATTGCTATAGAGGTAAGCATCCTGGTCCTCCTGGGCAACACCTTCTTCTTGCCTTTTCTCGGCTTCTCTATCTATGCTGTAGAAGCGCTCGTTGTTCCTCTCGGTGTTATAGTTGCTGACAGGTCGTTCATAGCGGGGTATGAACGGAAGGTTCGAGGCAACAGTGGCCATCTTCGTGTTCGTGGTGGTGGTGGTGGTGGTGGAAGGAGGAAGCAAGCCAGTCTCATGGCCGTAGAGACCATAGCCGCCATTCTCATTGGTCTGCGGGATGAAGCTTGGTTCTTGCTCTTGCACTTGCACATGGACTTGAGCTTCATTCAATGTAGGTTCTTCCTTTGGGGGCACTTGCACTTCTTGGACTTTGACGCCGCCCTTGTTCTCCTTGATGTTGGTATTGTCATTGTCATTGTCATTGGCATTGGTGTTTTCGCGGGTGATCTTGCTGAAGAAATGACTATCCCTCGCGCTCGCCAGTCCGAAGAAGAAGAGAAGGGACACAAGGAAAAGGAAAGAGAGGTGCATTGGAGAGTTTGCCATGGCAAGAAGAGAGAAAGATGGAGTAATTGTGAGGGTGAAGCCCTTTGATGGTCTTTGCTGCCTTCAAATAGAGGCACTTTTCCTCTCTCTGCTTTATTGCTTTTCCTGTTTCTCTTCTTTTTGAAATTTTTGGACCTCTTTTCCAAATAGGGGAAAAATGATTAGGTGCAAACCGCACAATTTGGTGGGAAACAAGAGTATAGCCTTTAGCATCTATACAAACCACTATGTCCAATCTAAAAAAACTTAACGTCCTATTCTTATCGGTTTCATCATGAAGTCGTAGACCGCCTTCTTACACACAAAAGAACACATAGCATATGTAGGGTAAACAATATCGACTTAGTCGAACTGACTTCTTATTTAGTTAATACTCGACTATCGAATACTCGTCCAATGCGGTGATAGAAGTATAATCATATGCTGCCTTGAGCTTAAGGTTTGGTTCATGTATGCAATATTTCATCTGTTTCAAATTAATTGAAACATTTGTGTTCAGTTTCAAAATAAATAAAAAATTTTTATTTTTAATAATATTTTATCATAAAAAAAAATCAAATTAATTTCATTTATTACAGTATATCCATTAACTCCTCTCACAACGGTTACAATATATCACATCATCATTAAAAAAATATTTATTTTTTTAATTAAAATTTATATAAATTTAACATTTATATAAAATCTCATATCAAATCAATAATTTTTAATTAATTTGAAAAAAAAAAAAATGGAGTGGATGAGGCTGGCAACAAGGAGTGATCATTTGAGAGCATGGAGTTTTAGGCTTTCTCTAGAAGAGAAGCCAGACGGCAAAGGGCAAAGCACATGCACCTCACTTTCACTTTCAATAATTCCAGAATGGCCCAAGATTGTTTTACCACATCTATCCTTTCCCCTTTTTTTTATCATTTCCTTTTGTTTTTTTGTTTTTTCCCTTAATGCGAAGGAATCATCCCTGATTTACTGAATAACTTGTAAATATGAAGTATCATTTGCTTTTGTTTTTCCTACACCTTTCATCTCCATGTTTATGATATACTTGGTCTGTTTGATTTCGTTTTTGTTTTTGTTTTACTGACTTATGAAACAATTCTGTTTAATATCATTTTTATTTTTTATTTTTTATTTCTATTTCATAAACGGATGAAACATAAATATAAAAAAAAAAAAATTTTTGGTTTCATCAAAATATAATATTTTAGATTATTTTTACAAAAAATCATTTAATTTGAAAAAATAATTTTGATTTTTTCAATTGATTTTCTGTTTATATTATTGACTTTAATTTTTTCAGTTTTGATAATAATATCAAACAATCCCTTAAAAACCCATTTCACTATAGCCTGAGATTAACTATCATGAATCACTTGCACTCATTCATGAGCCGAAAATTCACAACTGTTATCCTATAATTGATTTCGACAAAAAAGATTAGAATCGAGAAAATACTCCATGAATGATCACTTAAAAGTTAATCCATATGTAATATCCACCATGAAGACAATCCGTTCAAAGATCCAATCACTTTGGCACCGTCTTTCTTCCTCTCTGGCTTTTGCTTTAGTTGTCAAAGTGGTAGTAGTTCGCAAGTAGGAACCCTACGAACCAAAGGTAAGCAGAAGCTCTACAAATGAATAGAATATTCCTATAAGACACAAACAAAGGAGTAGACAATTTGTCGAACTCCACAAATCTAGATACGCTTATTCTGTCTGCCTTCCGCAACTTAACCCGTATTAGACACCAGTCACCAGAGGATGTTTGGAGAAGACTAGAAGCCATAGCCAACAGGCCAACAACGATCATAATTCATAACCAACATTGACAACTAAGCATGATGACGATCATTAACAAGAAACATATCAGGAATAAGATAGCATTTCATTGAAGTGGAGGGCAGGAACATATTCTCAACATGATTGTTTTGACTAATCACAGGATTAGCTTTTACAGTCCACCCTATGATTCTGCAAGATTATGCGACATTAGCGGGCGATACAGGAGTGGATCATACATTGAATCCCAACTCAAATGACCAACTTTCTTTGTTCTAAGCAAAGAACTTTTGACATTATTAACAGCAGAATGGTCATAGAAACACCAACACCACACAAAGAGAATCCTAGGTAACAAAAAAGAGAAGATGAGAATTCAGTTCTCTTATTGATCAGAATCAGGAAACGGATTTCACAGCAGAAGAGAAAGAGCAATTTACAGCAACCTGATGCAACAAAGTTATTTTTTTCCGCTCGCTTTGTATTGAATGCAAAATGAGTCGGATCATTGCAGGGATCAAATCCATGTCGATGATCTCCGCGACCTTTATGCTGCCTTGAGTTTCTGCATATGACGGAACACAGAACCCGGAAGTTCAGAATCGTTTCAAGGTTCGCTGCAAGATCATGAAAGCAAGGACAAAGTTGCAGAATAAGAGAAGAAAGAGGCATACCCGTTTCTCTTCCTCCATTCTGGCCTTGATCAATGAATAGATGGCAACACCAGCAATAGCAATGGCCGTTCCGATACCAGTCTGGGTTGAGATCTTGTTGCCTGTAACCGAAAAACCATTAGCATCAGCCAATCACAACAGCTCAAACTCTGTAAACAAACGGTGAAGGACTAATCAGAAAAAAGGATGAAGATTGATTTACCAAAGACTATAATGGAGAAGCCAATCACGAACACACGCTTCAACACATTTCCAACGGCATGAGTAAGCGGTGCGACCCTCTCCAGTGTGTTGGTTGCCAACTGAAACGGTGGACATTAGCATATGTTTGCCGTATAAGGTATCTGGGAATTGGATTCTGCAACAAACTAACCTGGTTGTATAGGTGATAAAACATCCCAACCCAGAAGAGATCAGAAATAAATTTGGTCAATCCCACTTTAGCAATTGCATCCTCAAATCCATGTTTTATCAGGGCCGGTCCCTCCACCTGAGGTGTCAAAGTTTGATGCTAGTCAGCAAACCAAATCTATGATTCATTTCTACGATTTCATTCTATTTAATTCTACTATCTGATTCCATTACTATCAACCCAATCCTAAATTCTGATTTCTGTAAAATTTCAATTTAGACTATCTTGCGCGAGAGCTGCTGTAAAATGCTGAGTGCTGAGCATTAGCATACCAACAAAGCAAGAATTAATATGCTCAGTGAAAAGTGAATCAGTATACTGAGCATATATCTATAGATTGTTCTGTAAATATGACACGGAAAGGAAACAAAGCGGGTACTCACGATGATGGCCGGAGGAATACAGACGATCAAGGCGATAATGGAGATATAGGCATAGACATTAGTACTGTCCATGCCAGTCTGCAGAAAATAAAATGTGCCAAGTTATCAGGAAGGGGCAAAAGATAATCGGGAAATCCTACATTAGCAAATGACGAGATGCACATTGGATAGGAGAGATATTACCATAGCCTTCTTTGAGTAAATACTTCTGTATGTGAAGGAGATGTTGGAGATCATAGCGCTTATGAAGCCAGTCCAGTTGAATGACAGCTCGGTCATTGATGCAATTGAGACACCTGAAGAATCACAAAACAATATAAAGCCATTGTCAAACTTTTGAACTCGCTGCATGACGAGAAAAAAAAGCAGCGATGCACCTAAGACGAAATATGGAAGGATGTACGCACCAAGCACGACTGGAGCCAAGGAGAGCCATAGTGTCAAGGGTATCTGCTGTCCAAGAATGAACTGAGAAGCGGCGGCATTGAAGAATGGCTCAAGAGCTGGTGAAAGCAACCAAACAAAAAAATGTGAAGTCAAGACAATTTGCAAGCGAAGGCAAGGCAGCTAGGTTAAATGATTGATTCCATCGTTGTGGATAATTAAGTTGTAATATACCTTTGATAGTATGCGTGAAGGACACGGCAACTGCAGCGAAGGAAACATTGCTGGTTACGTGACCTAGACCATGGCAGACCGCGACAGGAATGAGCAGCTTCAGGAAGTTGGAGTCAATAGGCTACAAAAACGACAAGTAGTCAGCCACCATTTTTGGCAACACATCATAAAAGCAGGATCTTGTAATTTTCAGATGATGCAACAGCACAACACAATGTATTTTACTATTAGATTGCCTAAAATGCTTTACAAGCTAATAAGATTCCACATCAAGTGTACTTCCGGCGAAAACATGTAACCCTGATGCCAAGAATAAGATGCGTGAGCTTACAGCGCGTTTGGGAAGACCGACAGACCAGCTCACCAAGCAGTAGACAACACCAACAAACAAATGGATGACGGACACGAAACTGCACCACAAGATCCATTCAATCACATGTAAAGAACTAACTTTCGTAGCGATCACATAAACGCGTGACTATTAATAAAAAAAAGGCGCAATATGCCATCCGAGAAAAGGAACAAGCTCACAACGGTCACACTTACTAAGGATAAGGGAAGTAGTTGTAGATCTTCTTGTTGAGTATGTTGAATATCACATTGAGAAAGTACCTGCAACCACTCACAAAAAGTTAAGCACCTATAAAACCTAAATCTTGACCAACAATATTAGATCTCCACTCGACAACATGCTAGATTATAGGTGCAGTAAAACGGAAAAAACAACAAGATTCCATCCCAGGTCATGTTTTCCATCAGGAATAGCACACCATCTAGATGACGCGACAAAAGAATAAATGTTGTGTAGAATAACGAGCTCAACAAAATTCTCAAATATTTGATCTAGTCATCATAACATTCTGCTGATCAACACATATTCATTGAAAATGGTCATGCCTCATACACCACTAAGAAAACAATTTGTGCTAATTCTTCACCATGTAACAAATTGTACCAATCCAACATCACAGTTGATCGACATTGTAACAATTCTTCATATGCAGAATAGGCCATCAGGACGTTACATACCACATGAAGAAGAAAAATCCAGTGACAAGAGCCGGATACTTCTCAGCAAACCCGACCGGAGCAGCAACCTCAGCGTCATCCCTATTCAAAACCATAGTCAAAACACACAATTAATCACAACCAAGTTATGTTTCCACTCCCCATTTCAAGTTCCACTGACATTATCACCCCCATATACTACAATTATCTTGTATCGCGGATCATATGCCTATATCCTACAGTTTCATTATTTCATACATGAATACCCATATGTATACAAGATCTAAATTACACTATCGCAACAGTCAGTTGGCTGATCTTGCAGCACAGACCATTTTCTCATTAAACTTCTAATCAAACCCTTTAACAGCTAATATATACATTAGACCAATGGGTCTTCCACCATCAGTTCCCACTTAAAAAAGAATTTCAGTTCGTATTTTTTGGTAGAAACGATAGAACTAAACATCAGTTCTTCAAACTTTTAGCAGAACAGTTCCTCGACACTAAACAACCCCAGTTCACAAACCCCAACATAACCAAAAACGAACCTCACCCGCTTCCCTCCGCCGGCGACGCCGCCGCCAACTGACATGGCCGGAATCTATTGCTCTTCTCCTTTCTCTCCTTCCTCAACGGCCCAATCAACAGACTCGGTCTCAATTGTCTCCCCCACAGCAAATTCCCACCATCCTTCACCGCTCCTCCGCCGCTCGCCGCCGCCGCCCTCAAACAACCCACAGCCGCGACCCTCGTCGTCGCCGGCTTAGGGATCCAAACTCCGACGGAGATCCCTGCGGCGTGGCCGGAGATGACCTGAGATTGCATAATGCCGATATGGGATTTGTACCCTTTTGGCTCAATTGCAAGAAAAATGTGAGCTTGATGAGATCGGAGGAAGCAGAAATGAGAACATTGCAAAACAGAGCAAGTAGAGTGTACTATCAGGGATGCAGAGTGGTGGGGTGTATGGTAGTGATTTAATCGTGTCCGTTCATGAGCTTTGGGGTGGGAAATGAAGGGTTGAGATTGGAGGTGCAGGGGAGATTGTGTGGGGAAGAGGTGAAGGGGATTGTTTGGGGGTTTGAGAGCGGCGGGATAGTCGTGATTGTGTTTTGGGGCTTATCTTGAATGAATGGCGTGAAGGGGAGTTGAGGTCATTGATGGGGTCTTGTTCTTGTCTTTCTATTTCAACTCCATTATAGTCATCTTTTCTTTTTTCCCCCTTTTCATTTACTACCATGGAGCCTATTTTTTCTTTTTTGTTTAGGGACTTTTTTCTTGATGAGGAAAATCAATTGGTATGATCTAGTACTACTAGGGGTATATCTGTGGTAAAATCTGTACTGTGTTTGAGCATTGACGGTTGAACGATTCTATTAAACAATGTTTGCTATTACGCACAAGGGAAGCGACATGGCCGAAAAATCGTTCGGAGATTTGGCAAAATCGATAGCATAGCATGAAGTGGAAGTCATTATCGAGTGTAGAACAACCGGCATTGAATAGATTGCACCATCAGCAAAAAGGTTGATGCAGAAACTTAAAAATACATTACCAGAGACTCAAATTAGTACGACAATCATCTGGGATTAAGCCACACAACAGATATAACCGACACAGACCGATTCTCATTCCGATTTACACGTTCGCTACACGAAGATAGGTAACCGAATCGCTCACCACTTCTCACACACCATAAAATCCAAGTTCTGTACCACCCCATCTAAATATACATTGCCTGAATCCTAAGATGCATCACCTCATCGAACCCCAAAATGGGAAGTGATCATGTCGGAGTCGTAAACAGATAACGTAGATCCATTCTCAAGAGAGAGAACAAAGACAACCCGGTACAGAGAAACTACGAGATGAATGCTACTAGAGATGCTTCAATAGCCCGTCGTATACAAGACATCTAATGCTAGATTATCAAGCCTTCTGAAGCACACATCTTTCATACAACGCCAAGAGTTCTTTCTTACTCGGATTCCTCAGCTTCAACACTTCACCGCCAAAATCGTGCCTCGTGAGCTCTTGCTTCAGCTTCTGAACGGTGAACTTGGTATAATCTTCGGTGTCTTTCTGGCTGTCATCGCCATCATCAGCCCTCACTGAACCGTCATCTCCTGGGGATGCTGTAGGCTGAAGAGGGCTACTCGTGTTCCTAGCCTTCTTGTTGGACCTGATGATCCTGTCACTGAAATCCGCATCATGGACAGACTCCGTGCCCATTTCATAATCATCTGTCCTAGAGCGTTTGCCATGGGAAGCGGTCTTCAGTTTCCCATCAAGAGCTGACTCGGTCAGCCGAACAGAGGTCAGCTCCTGTTGCATCAGGTCCAGCTTGCCTTGGGTGGCCTGAAGCTGGACAGAAAGAGCTTCTGCCTGGCGATTAGCTTCTCCTCTAGCAGCTCTCTCGGTTTCGAGCAGGCTCTCAAGGACTTGAACCGTGCTGGCTCTTTGCTCATTGTTCGATTTCATAAGTGATTCTATTTCTTTCTCCCTCTCCTCAACTCTTACCTTGAGCATGGATACTTTAGAGTTAGCTTCCATTTCAGAAGAGCGCAGCCTATCGACCTCATTCACCAGATCCATTCTCTGCCTCTCCAAGTTCTCAATCTGCCTTTCAGCCCTCTCAATGTTAGCCAATCTCTCCATGGCCAAACGCTGGGCTTCGCTCTTTTCCTTCTGAGCAGCAGCAGCTTCTGCTCGGGCTTTATCTGCAACCTCAGTGGCCCTCTTGGCTTCCTTCTCAGCAGTTATACACCTCTCCTGCACTTCATCAAATCTAGCAAACTCCGAGCAGTACTTCTGTTCCAGATGGATTTTCTGTTGCTCACGTATTATAGCTTCTTTCTCATATGATTGGGCAGTTTTATTCGTAGCATCAAGCTGCAAACGCAGCTCGTTGATCTGAATGTTTAACCCTGATACTTCAATGTCATAGCTCTTTAATTTTGATTCAGCAGCCTACAAAAAAAAAAGAAATCAAGCAAAGAAGCAATTTATCTCATAGCTCCTTGTAAGACAAAGAAACAACACCATTTTCAGTTTGTGGACGATACCCAATAGTTTATGGAGGATACAACTTATGACAACTTCGCCCACAAGGCTCAATTCTCCATGTAGATGTTCATAAACACAAATTCAAATATCAACCTATACAGTCACCTTGAGCTCCAAACTTAACGTTGTCAACCCCTGCTCAGCATGCTCAAGTTTTGTTGCCTTATCTCTTAGTTCATCATCCTATAACCAGCAGAAAAATAAAACTGATTATACATAATTGAAATGTTAGGTAGCCTCCCAGGACTAAGAAAAAGCTGAGTTGTTGTGTTGAGCATCAGCGCATTCAGAGAAACAATGATAAGCTCCTATCAAAGTTGAAATATGTTGGCATAGCAAAGTGTCAGTGTACCTTCTCGGATAAAGTGTTAGAAAATTCTGCTCTGAGGGCGTCCTCCCTAGCTTCCATATTCTTATTGGACCTTTCTTGCACAACAGCTGACTTCTCCAAAGCTGCTTTTGTTTCTGTAGCTGCCAAATTCAACCTCCGTTTCCACTCTTCCGCTTCCTCTTGAGCCGACTTAGCTTGCTCGCGAGCAGCATCAAGCCTCGCATTTGCAGCGCTGTACCTGGACTTCAGCACAGCTATTTCGGCACCAGCTTGTTCTTTGCAACGCTTATGATTGGACAGGACCTGTTCGTATTTTCTCTTCCACTCGAGGATTCCAGCTTCGCAGAATCCACTGTTTTCAATAGGCTTGAACACTTCCCTTCCAGCGAATTGGACTTATCCTGAAGATTATTTATCCGACTGGTATAATCATCAGAAAGCTTTTTCATATCGTTGATAGCATCCTCATAACGCTTAACATACTCGGATTTCTGCTTTTCACTAGCTTCCAACTGTTTGCTGAGCAGGCCTATCCTGTCCTCAATAGAGCGACACTTCAAAGACAGTGAACTCTTCTCCGATTTGATTTGATCTATTTGCCTCTTCGCTAGATCAGAGATTGGACCTTCAAAACTGGGAAGATTAACACGCTAAAAAGCATCAGATGAGATAGAAAAGAACATGACAACAAGATAATTTAAGTCATAAAATCCCTCCCTCCCTACCAGACTCACGAACAAGTGAAGACTGAAGAGAAAAGTCAAGAGCATCGTGACACCAACCTCTGCCGTATGAAAGTTGACAGCTTCCGCCATTTCCCTGGACCGTGACATGATGCTTCATACTCCGCTACAAGACCATCAAGGACCTGTAGTGATAGAATTTTAGAAGATGGGAAAATAGATCCGTACATAACTAAACAACTCCAACATGTGAGCTCCTCATCTATAATAAGCTAAATAACCAAAATTATCAGATTTCGGATAAACCAAGATGGTCAAACTAGACCCTTTTTCTAAGCATGACACTGGTGGTGATAATGGACCAAAACATATTAAGTTCTGAAGGTTTGCTATTATGATATTGAAGTATGGAAGACAAGCATCATGAAGTGACGACTAAAGACATGGGATGTCCAACATCCTAAAAGGCTAAAACAGACAAAACTCTCCATTTATTTATAACTAAAAAATTTTAGTGTTCCCGCTTTCAACTTAGCAGGTGAGCCAGGTCTGATCAAAAAGGGCTTAGAATATATAGCAGATCCTCCCCTTGGATAGCTAGCTACATGTAAAACTATGAGCAAGTGAAGTCGTATGGATAGTTACCGAATACTCTCACCCCCCCTCACGTACTGCGAATAAGATACAGCGTACCGAGGTCATACTTAAAAAGTCCTTAAAATTTACACCATGATTAGCATACAGCATACCAAGCCTAACGTACCGAACAACGTATCTGGTAACACTGGTCATATGCCTACCCTGTCCTTTCTTTTTTCCAAATATGAACTTGCAATAGGGAACAGGGATGAGATTATCATAGAACACAAAGCATACCAACAAGAGGTATATACACGTGTCTAGTGCTCGAACAGGCTCATTAAAAAAGAGGCATCAGAAAATCACCTTAATCACATGATCAAAACTTGCATCAGAGGCATGACAAGCTGCTCTTAGTTTCTTTTCCATATTCTGTATTGCATTAACACACTGTAGCTCTGCCTCCATGTAAGCATTCCTTTTATAATCCTTCATAGCGTAGGAACCAAATTTACCAACAGCTTTTTGCACAGAACGTATATGATCATCATTTCACCGGAACAGATCAGTAGAAACAAATGCAGTTAGTAGAGACATGAATAGTAAATCATAGGCTGCTGACAAGCTCGAAGCAATATAAACCCCTCAGCTAGAGCGAAAGAGAGAACACAGCATACAATGATTTTACCAGTGACTCCATTCGGAAGTCGTTCTCAATATATGATGCATAATTCAAGCCTGACAGTTCTAGCCTTGGCTTTCTTCCAGAGTACTTCTCGACTAAGGGTGTGAGACTGTCTTTATTTTATTGTGATGCACACGCTCTTTCTTAAACTACTCCACAGTTCTAATTCTCAGTTAAGATGTCAAATTCCTATTCCCCAACCCGAGTTGAAATTTTCGGCCACATCTTTCTTTCCCACAAATGACATTTTTTTTTCTTTTGGAAATTCATCTTTTGTGATGAATGAAAAATCTCTCACAACACGAACACAAAGTTATTATTCTCTCAAGTTTTTTCTTTTTGCCTCACTCTTTCCTCTTGTGATAGATGCTGGTAGAAAAATATGTTGCCTTGGAATGCTGTTGCTTAGTGACCTTATGGAGCACTATTCGCATCCAACAGACGTATATGACGCCTAAGCTTGTGACAGTGAACCTAAATTCAGCATGGATCTTACAACATCCAACAAGAACTTCGTTATAGCCACAAACTCATGCATTTGGTCACAAGGCACAACAAAATTTCAACCAAAGAAAGGGACAGCAGTAACATGATTATACAAGTTACCTCAAATATTTTCCTGAAGGAACTTTGAAGCAGCTTCTCATACTTCTGTCTTATTGATCCCGTGCCAACCGCACTACTATTGAATTCCGCCATTGCTTTTTGAATAGCGTCTTCGTGTGCTTCTCTCAGTGCTACCTACAATAGTACACTTAAGTATGCAAACAAGGAAATAATAAAAAGGTAAAGACAAACTAAGACTTACCTCCTCAGGTGGCTTTGAATGGTCAAAAGAAGCCATATAAACCTCGGCAGCTGCATCAAAACCTCGACGACACTCTGCTTCTTCAACACTCTGAAGAACATCAGGGAAGCATACAACTCAAAGTCACCAACTGCATAGTCTAAGGCAAATGTACAGGCATCATGGCTACACCAACAACAAAAGAAAAGGTTAAAAGAGAAAGAGGTTTGAATGAAGTTGCTCAAACCTGCCAGGAAGAAGTTATTATTGGCACTGCTCCATTATTTATGGCATCCAGAAAAGATTGTGTAATGCCAGCAAGCATAGGTCCATTCAGGACAGTTGCTCCTAGCTGATTCTTCCTTGTTCTCTCAAATACAAATCTCGTCAGTGCATCCAGACCAGATCTGAATTCAGGCCTCATTTTCTCCAACTGCAGAACGA
The DNA here is from genome assembly GCA_001925005.1 of Drosera capensis. Classification (NCBI taxonomy): domain Eukaryota; kingdom Viridiplantae; phylum Streptophyta; class Magnoliopsida; order Caryophyllales; family Droseraceae; genus Drosera; species Drosera capensis. The sequence goes on along the minus strand of LIEC01010125.1, from coordinate 3,485 downwards.
GAGAAAAACTCTCATGAATTCAGTTATGCATATGAAAGCATGAAGGCCAGCTATAAGACCAGTAAGATACTGACAGGAATTTGGTCAAGTCTCTGAAGCTCCCGTTCACTGTTCAGTGGCCGCACAAGTGTAAAGCACTCTCTGTCTGGGAAAAGAGCTCTAATTGATTCACGGATCTGATTATCACAATATGAATACGTCAGAGGTAAGAAAGAAAAATATGCAACAGCAAACATCTGGAACTCTTGATACTTCAGAACCTCAAGACGAATACATTTGGTTATCATATTAAATCACACTCTATTTTCAATCGCTCCCAATGTGTATCCCATGTTCAATAACAGAAATCATTTAGAGTCAAAAGGTACCTCATTTTTGGCCGATAAGTCTTTCCCACCTCCTTGAACAGGTCTTAAAGCGAGCTCTAGATAATCACGTGGCGTTATTCTCCGATCCTCTTTTGCCAAGTCTAAATAAAAGTCCTGCATATTAGGCAAAAGAGGGATGTTGTATAAAAAAAGCAAGCCATAATGCCAAGTTGGAGGCCCCCACAAGGAAAGAGTGAATGATGACAGAAATTACCCGTAATAGCCAAACGAATATTGGTGAGAACTGCCCAAGCTCAGAAGCCGTAGTTCTACCTCCAGAGGCTGTAACACGTATATGTTTCGTCATCTCAGAAACCAGAGAAAGACGATCAAGCGCAGCCTCGTCGATTCCACCCATCTGCAAAGCAGGAAGAATGTTAATCACAATAGTAAGAACAAATTTCCAGAAATAGCATTCATCATTGCTCTATGCAGACTACGAGAACGCAGAAACTCTGGTGGCTAAGAAAATAGTCAAGCCATAGACAGTGCAACAGCATCACTGGCCTGATTGTAGATGAACATGCTTGATAATAGAACAGCCAAAGAAAATATTTGTGTGCTGTATGTGCCCTGAAAATTTAGTTTCAATATGTGAGATGAAATATAATCCGTAAAATGGTGAAGCAAATCAAGAAATAAATAACAATGATAGAAAATTACAATTCAAAATGAAACAAATTAAAAAGTTAAACAAATCGAAATTCATGAGATCATTTGAAAGGAAGCAAACTGAAGATAGCATAAAGAGAAAGATCTTACGGTTTGATCATAAGCATCAATTCCCTCACTGTCCAACAGGATAAGGTTGTACTCTGTTCCATCAAGAGCAGTTCTCTTCAAAGGCGCACTCCACAACCAAAGTCCTTTCGTGCAAGGTCGATGAGTTGACGCGACTTGGAAGCCGCTGCTCCTCCCAAGAAGCTGAAAGTTATCAATAATGGAATTATATCAGACATTTTGTGGAACAATTGTAAACACATTCTGCAAAAGAAAGACCGGACAAAAGACAAGCCGACAAGATGAGACAAAGTAATGATTCGAAGAAGTTGTGGCATCGGGACAGTGAATACATCATATTAAATCGTAGGCAGCCGGTAAGAGAATAGCTTATATTAGTTCTTCTTGGTTGTGGGACATTGATTCTTTGACCAAAATCTTGGCAGCTTGGATATAAGTTCCGTGTTTCTTCTAAACTACAGCCATTTAGGGTATTCATAGTGGAACCAAAAATGGTGTCACCTCTAATTGCCTTTAATCTTCGGAAAACACCAATCATATTATTACGCCTCAAACTACTACCATGTGCACTATGTCAGCTCACAACTCGAACTGGCTTATCTCTTCTGTTGAAGAGTAGTGTCCCTAAAATATGAAAAAATTGCGTACGTGGCTGCCCGAGACAACACTGGTACCCAGACAACATGGAAACTAAAAGGAACATACCTGCTTCACAAACTCCGCAAAATTAAAGACCACTAGATCAGTCAAATTCATATCTCCACTACCTCAAGAAAAAAGTTCAATTTGACACGTCAAGTTACCTATACATCCAATCCTAACCCAATCACTACACAAAATCCATAGCATTTCCCCGAAAAAACAGATTTCGTTCCCCACTTGATACTAACTTGAGACGTCTTACATAATCTTCCCCTCGATAACTACACGAAGCTCAAGCTTATCATGCTACCGTGGAGACAGAATCTACTACTTCCAAAACCATCTTTTCATCACGATTTAACCACAATTCAGAAAAATGGACACCACAAGAATCTCCAAACAGAAATGCTACACCAATTAAACCATCTTTTCATCTCAATTTATCCACTATTCAGAGAAACCGACACCACAAGAATCTGCAAGCATAACTGCAACACCAAATAGTCCATTTCTCAACTACTTCAAAGTTCAGAAATGCTCAACTAGCCCCAATCCCAAAACCCTAACCCTGATATCCCCAAACACCACAAAAACCCCAAACCAACACAAAACCCCAATCTCTAACACCCCAATAGACCTGATTGAGTATAAAGCTCTTTCCCTGCCTCGCCCGCCCGCAAACAGAAACAATCCCAATCGGCTCCTTCACAAGCTGGAGAAGAGCAACCGCCTCGGGATCCATAACAATCTTCCCGTGCTCGTCCGCGTGCAAGAACCGTATCGGCCTCGCCGGCCCCGTGGCGGACGCCGCCGTCGAGGGCGATGGGGCGGCGTCGGTGGGGCCGCCGCGGAAGAGTCTTTGCATCATTTTTGTGCCCTAATTTTGTGAGTGAGTGAGTGGGTGAGTGGAGAAAAAGAGAGGGGAAATGTTGAGTGGGGGATTTGGGAAAGGGGGGAAATGGACGGTGGTGGTAAAGTTACGGTTTTGGGGGTTAGGGGTTGCGTGGGGTTTGAGCGGAGGGAGAGAGGCATGCTGGTCATTAGAGGGGATTAGATATTGGATGTGAATGTGTTTGGACTTGAAGAGCCATATGGGTCAGGAATGATGTTGCCAGCCCAATTAAGCGTTGTTTGGGTCTTCAACCTCAAAAGTGATTTTGTTAAGAAATGTGTTCGGTGATCATGGACTGTCAATTCCTCTAGGCATGATATTAAAGGGGAGGCTTTGCAATGGTAACACCAAATGGTTGATGCTATAAAAGTACTCCCTACGTCCAATTTAAATGCAATTTAATTTATATATTTATCGATATAAATTTTGATTCGTATCGTGTGATGATCAAACATGTATCATTTTATACAAAATTCTAGTCAAATACTAATGATACTTTAAGTTGCATATTTAAATCCTATTTATGTGACGTAGTTTATATACATCGTTTTATGCAAAATTCTCCTTAAATATTAATGATACTTTAAGTTATATATTTAAATCCTATTTATATGATGTAGTTTATATGCATGTTAAAACAAAACATGAAATTTCTTAAGATACATGATAAACAATATAAAAAAATATAAGTGTTTCATATGAATTGGGAGTGTGAAAATATCTATATAAGTGCTGCATTAGTGCTACAAAACGATGGATATTTTCTACTAGTATTTTTTTTTTTTTTGCAGCATCTATTTGATTATTTTTTATAGCGCAAATACTACCCGTTCTAATAATTG
>LIEC01010124.1:0-59303 GCA_001925005.1 Drosera capensis | reverse complement strand
TAAAAGAACATAATAGATATTGTAATAAATAAAACTGATTTTTTATATTTTTATGTTAAAATATTATTAAATAAAATATATTATTTATATTGTAGGATCTAATCAGATAAATATTGTTTACGTACGGGTGTAAACATTTCAAACAAGATCTACCTATCAATTTTCAATTAGTAGAAGTTAACTTATGTTGCCACGCAAGTACGACCTAATTATTAGTATTCTGAATAGAAATTCATTGCAGATTGTCTGAATCAAGTTAGACGTAATTGACATCGTAACTACAAGCATCCAAATCAGGTAAAAAGAATATCAAAGATGTAGTCGGTATGTATTTGGTACTAATCAGATTTTGTCTGGATCATGACGACTTTCTATAGTTGGAGCAAATGGTTGATTATGAAATGGTTTAATAATGAGCTGTGAATGAGACCACAATAAGAGACAAGATTTCTTCCAATGACTATCCAACTTCTCAAACCAAATATAAGGGCCCGACCAATAGGCGAGAACCAGTTTCCCACACATCAACACTAGTCTTTTCCGTGTGTTTTGTCCTCACTTACACACACTTTGAGAAACTTCCCGGGAGATCACCCATCCCAACATTACTCCACATTAAGCACGCTTAAATGCGTAGTTCTAAAGTGATGGGATACCGAAAAGAAGGTGCAATTTTTTGATATAGATAGTACTATCAAACCATTTGAAGGGATGTTCTTAATTAATGGTAAAGAGACCATGAAAATCTAGTTGAAAGTCTTCGGCAATATCTCTTTGGCCATGCCCCGTTATCTTTTGAACCTTTTCCCTAACTCTACAACCTTTTTAATGATAAATTTTCAGACATTATGGTGGAGAATAGATTACTACTTCTATTGCTAGTGGGCATGCATGATAATGTGTTGGATAATGATGTAGTCTTTTTTATTAATTGTGTTGGAAAACTATAGTTTTCGAGTCATGCTTTTTATACCACGTGTATTTGTTTCTTTGCCTCAAGACATACGAATCAGTCATTTCTCGTTTAGCGCTAACTATCATTGATTAACAAACTGATATAAGCACTAGCTTTCAAGTCATGCTTTTTATTATTTGTGTTGGAGTACTTTTAGTTTGTTAGCATTTGTTAATGTTACGATCCAAAATAAAATTTCTATAATCTATTTAAATTTTTAATAGAATTGATTTTTCCATGATATGTGATTGAGTTGCGCTGTCATGCAAAGCGGAGGCTTGGGGTTACATTCCAACCGGCCGTGACCTCTGTTTAAAGAGTAGAAATCAAACCGCAAACAGTAATCCGGCAAGAGAAAGAACCTCTCCGTTTAGTCGTTTAGTCGAACAAAAAAGACTATTACATCATGACACAGGCGAGCAAGGATGGCAACATAAGAAAAGATGGAACGTGATGCAAATCTTACTACCATGTTACTTAATGCAATGTTTCATTAATCAGCAGAATAATAAGACTCGAATGGCAAGTCTAGATATGAAGATTCTATACCAGGAAAAGCTGTACAAGACAACATGTATACTCCAAAGATTAGTTGGGGGTAGTTTAACTCATTGAATGATCAAATCACTCGGGTTCAACTTCAAATGACAACAACATCAAATCACCTGAAGTTCCATCAGACAAATAGACTTGCTATCAAATGCAGTGATTTTTTTGTTAAATATTATTTAAAAAAACTTAAATTGGGATCACGAAAAAAATTCATTTTTAAATTATTATTTTTTCGTTATGTAAAAAGAAGGGACGTTTTGTTTTTTTTACCTGGAATGATGCTGAGCGTCCTTATCAATGTTAATCGTGCACATCTTTCAATCAAATGACGCAGGCTCACTGCTGTCTGTTGCCAATCCTCGATATTCTCTGACATCTGACACAACAGAATCCAAGTACTGTCTATACTCTCTTTCTTCATTATCCTACTTTGGACATGTTACCAAGATGTAACACGCTAAAATCAAAAACTTTTTTTTGTGGTCGAAAGTATAAAAAAAATAAAAAAAATCGACACTCTTATTAGTTTACATGATAATTTAGTACAAAATATTATACTTTCACAAACAATCATGGTCATTATGCATTTTAAATGTTTTGTTTGATTCAAGACGAAATGAGTATAAAAGATATTCTTCCTTCCACTTTACATGATAAATTATTATTATTATTATTATTTTTAACCATTGGATGATGTGTGCTGTTGGGACAGCTACAGCAGATGATACAATTCCTAGTAGAACAGTGTAACTTATACAACACCAAAATTTCTCCCATTTAGAAAAACCGTAACATTTCAATATCTGTTTTTCTTAAATTCAATGTAATGATTGAACGTGCGAACTAGGTAGTTGTCTCGTATACGTCGGCATGAGATAGTTATACAGATTAATTCCCGAAGAAGATAAGAGTTTAGCGTTTGCTAAAGTCTCTGTTTAGACAGTGTTCTTGCACATATCAACCACATATGAAGAACTGAAGTCAAGCGATGCCGGGCAACTAACTATTGAGTGAATTACATTTTTAGGTTTTTTTTTTACAAATAAAATTACCAAATTATAATTATAAACAAGTTAATTATTAAAGTAGATTTTTTTTTTTAAATGTAGTGAGAGAAGACTTCTTGCGTTATTCGGACACATGGCGTCTTTGCCTGAGTTAAAGACGCACGACGCATTCCATTGAGTAGGGAAGTAGTCTCATACCCAGACTCATTAATAACATTATAATTCAATAAAAATACATTAAATATTGTTATATTTTTTTACCTATTAATATAACACTCGACTACTGACCCGTGCTCTACACGATAAAATATCATAATAGATTACAGTATTATGTAAAACTAAACGTAAATATATTTGTGTGATATAGAAATTTTTAAATTTAATTATCGATTTTTAAGTAAATAATGGATGATAGAGCAGAAAAGATTCATTCAAAGAATCAACTTAAAAAATATATGATTGATCAAATGTTATGGTTATATTGATATAACTTAAAAAGTTCTAACATGATATATGGATGATATGATTTTTTTAATTACAAATAAACATACCGATATTTTTTATTAATTATAAATATCTTAAGTATATGGATATTGGATTAAACTAATTTATATCCACGAACTAAAAATATTAGATTTGTTCTGTTTTTCATGTCTTCCTGAAGAATTTCTCCCAACATCTCATCTATTCTAATTGTTTGATATTTCTAACGATTTGTGATTGTATCTTTGTAGACATACGGATCACCAGATCTGAACATGTAGTTTCCATGCTATAGGATCGTTCTCGAGGAAGGGATGCACGTTTTTATGAATTGAAAAGAGTATATATACTAATTGTTAGAAAATTCAGTTTACCATCATAAAAAGATCATTCAGGTGTTGTGTCTCTCGATGTTGTGCTTTGCTCTCGTTCATAGTATAGATGAACAACGATTTTCTCTGAATAAGTACTTGAGCTTGAAACTTCGTGGTTAGCTGTGAGACTCATCGCCAGCCATGCAAGAACTTCGTGATTGTTGATGTCGGTTTCGTACATTTGTAGGATCATGTAATGTCAAGTTGAATATTGATCATCCGTAATCTCATACGATCTAAAACCGCTATCACCGTCGCAGCAACTTCGTCGCAAAATTTTCATAACGAATCAAAACGTTTCAATAAATATGGGACTGAAAAAAAAAAATACTTCTTTCACTTATCGAGTATGAAAGGTATCTCATCGTCAAATGAAATTGAGCATTAGAAGTGATGAAAAATCAAAAATATGATTTTGAAATAACTAGCTCATTTATTGGGACCTATATCAAATATCAATTCTGGCATGGTCAGCTGATTATCTGATTCCCGTCTCCCTCTTCTTCAATAAACGTCTCTCCTGCCAATGGATATATATCGTCCTGCTCTTTCCAGACAAATGCAAAACCACGTAACCACAAACCTTTCAAAACAAACCACTAACATCTAGTCCATGATCATCACTAACACTCCGCCATATGCAAAATCCAGAATCTATAACAGAATCATGCACACTAAATGTTCATTGCGACATACTAAGTCGCGTTAACGTTACATACGATAACTTGAGATACAGAACGCAAAACGGTTAAAGAATCCGAAATCATATTAGTCCTTCAGACCACTCTAGAATGGGCTGCCCTGAGCCATGACTGATCCATTGGCAGCTGTCAACTCTTTTTTTCTCTCAATATCTGGTGCAACTGCTAGCATTACTCTCCCACATTTCTCTTACTCATTGAAAAGAGAATGGTATTTGGCAGCTACCCACCACACAAAAACCTGCATCAGCAGTTCTACAATGAGGTGAAGTTGAAGAAGAAGAGAATCACTTGTATGTGAAGCAAAGATCTCTACAGGGCAAAGAGTGAGTTGATCAATGAGTGAACCAAAGTCCAAAGCCTCAGCTTTACATTTTTTTCTCTTTATAAATCCTCATTTCTGCTCTCATTCAGCAACAAGATCATCATCATTGTTTGGATTATCACCACAATCATTTGAAACAGATGAGGAGAAAATGGGTCGTCTGGTGTTGTCTAATAGTGTTAGTCATGCAAATCATGACTCGGGTTTCTGCTACAAGTAGGCATTTGGCTCCAAATCATCATCACAATGGTCCTCAAACACACGGTAACCAGCCTATCCTGCTCTTCTTATGATGACACCACTATCATCACAACAACCCAGATATTTCTGTCTTGGATAGAAATAGAGCACAACTAGAGGATGACATAGTCTTACCTTTGTAGTGGACATTAGAAAAACGATACGAATAAGCTTAATAGCGTGACTAGCGTCCGTTCTATGGCTGTTATTGTTACAATCAAAATTTCTAAGATGAATTCTTTTCTTTGATCAGAGATAGGAAGCATCCCAGATTCTCTTCGTGTCGAATTCACTCCAAGACAGAACTCGAAAGGAGAAGAGGGCGACAAAGAGGAGAAGAAGATCGGATCAAGGCCACCGAGTTGTGAGAACAATTGCTATGGGTGTTCACCTTGTGATGCAATACAAGCTCCTACCATATCTGTGCATTACAGTGTCCAGTATGCTAATTATTTCCCTGAGGGTTGGAAATGCAAGTGTGGGCATTCATTTTACACACCCTAGTTAGAGTTTTTGAGGTGTGCTGTGCTCTATTTTGCGTATTAGAGTATTTTGGGTCTCAAGATTTTGTATAAAATGATTAGATACTAATAGTAGTTGTTTGTCTTACATTAATGGTGTCGCCCGAAGGCACGTTGATTGCAGTCTCTTTTGTTATGGCTCGGTCGAATTCATGGACTTCAGCAACTTGATCGATTACTCCTAACCGTGATCTGAATGTAGTCGATTACTCCCTCTGACCCTAAATTTTTGAATCGGATCGACCATCGATGTTGATCAGTGTGTGTGCTGACTTTTGAGTATGAGAGAATGATTAATATGTGTGCTGATTTTCAAGTGTGGGAGAAGAGAAGGAAAACGGAATTTTGATGTGATATACAATAAAAAAATGGCTTATATCATGAAATAACAAAACAAGACTAGCAAAAACAGACTTCAACCCACACCGCAGGAGCACAATGATTAAACAATCGAATTGCAATACCCCTGAAATTGTTTTGAACAGATTGCAACAATTCATATAGTAGTATAGAGCATCAAGACACTAGTAATATATAGAGCATCAAGACACTAGTATCCATGGGACTTCCTCTCGGACAAATTGGTAAAATTGCTGTGAATCAAGCAATGATAGAACAAAATTCTAGAGCCTAGTACCATTACGAGAATTAGAAACTCGATACCACAAAGCATATAACCGCGATCACATCAGTCACTGCTGCTTGCATTCAGGTGGACGCTCACTGTCTTGACCTGCCACGGCCTGTGGTCTTCCACTCTTCTGTGAATCATGAAGCACATTATCAAACCTAAATGGGGGAGAGTGAAAGGGAATTGTACAAACCCCGGCAGATAAGAATGTAACATGGATGGATCATCGTACCTTAACACCGCTTGGTGGCTGCATATGAGGGGGAAAAAAAAAAGGCCGAAGTAAGCAAGGTTATCGTGTTTTCAGCTAGAAAACGGCAAATTAAATTTGTGGGAGTAAAAGAAACACAAGCGGCAAATGGAGTACCTTCTTCCTGCTCTTGCTTTCTTCTTCCTCTTCATCTTCATCATCGTCATCATCCTCTTCCTCATCTTCTTCATCCTCTTCAATTTCCTCATCGTCTTCATCTTCATCACCTTCATCCAAAACTTCAAAGTCATCATCCTGGGCAGCTTCTCCCGTGAACCAGGAAACTGCATGGGGAATAATCTTTTCCCTAATGGTTGATCTGCATAAAACAAATTACCAGCTTCAAAAAATAGATAACACAAGAACACCATTACAAGTTGAAAAATCATATAGAAACATGAAAACAGAAGCTGAGTCAAATTTACCCAATTTCATAATCTTGCTCCATCTGAGTCTGAAGCTCCTCAGCCTATCATAAAACAAACAACCATCAGCATGTGAGCTAAAATTACATCAAAGCCTAAGCAATAGTGTCAAACTTACAGTATCTTCATCAAGATCCTCTTCGTCCTCGGGAATTTGGGGAGGGTTGAAGAAATTGAAGAAACTTTCACACTTTTCTGTCTTGGTAATGACGGATTTGGTATTCTTAGATCCCTTCTTAGGCTTCTTTCTCAGCACCTTTTGCATTAAAGATTTCCCCGGATACCATTCAATCTCTGTCCTGTGAAGTCATCAGAGAACTTATGTGGGCGGAACGTAAACAATTAACTTGATGAAGATCACCACTAGGCACTAACAACTTACCCTATTGCTTTCTCTAGGATTGGTTCATCTTCGTCGATCATGTAATAAATTTTGGTCAAAACAGTGTTCTTAAAATAAGGATTTGTGTCACAGAAAAATTCAAGCTTGAAGCCCTTAGGATTGGTGATCCTCGACCACTTAATATCTTGAAGATATTTCAGAGCCTCTTCATCCTGCTCCGTGATCTGAATGGAATCAAATGAATGAAATGAATGAATGAAACAGCAAGAGTGAAATGATTGCTAAAAAGTAAATTAAGTCACCTGCTCAGCCAAAAATTCATGGGTTTTCATCGCAGCTAGCCAAAAATTGGGTACTCCTTTCTCTGCAATAGGTTTACATATAACGATTATCATGATGCAATTTCATCGTTCGTGATACATAAAAATGAACCTCAAATACCTGCAACATTTTCCTCTCCTTGATCAACTCCATTGACTTCAACCACACCATTTACAATTTCATATCTCTGCCGGAAGAATGAAAAGGGAAGGTTGCGAGAACATTTTTCAGAATGGTAAGAGCAGAACAGCAATTCAATGAGATATCTCAACAACAGAACCACGTAAGCATGTTTCGCTAGAGAAGTACGGACCTTAGTGTAAAGTGGTTCATAGAGCTTTTGATATTTGGCTTCAAGTATGGCTCTCTCCTCAAAAAACTTTAGCTCAAGCTCATTGTGCTGGTTCTGCACAACTCAATTATATGTAATTTCTTATAATTCATAAAACAATATAAGAGACTCAATGATCCTCATCCTCATATGAGATGATAAAAAATCGATAATCTAATAGGTAAGTAATCAACACAGCAGTAGAGGAAGATATGTATGTAGCAAAGAAAAGCAACTACCTGCAGCTCCCTCAGCACCTCGACTCGCTTCCGAACCTTTGGTGTAAGCGATTCCAAAACATCGACATGATCTCCTCCCAGATTCTGCAACTTGTCCTACAGAACGAGAAAACACCGAATTCAGATATGTCGAAATCTAAGACACCAACTCTAGCAATTTCAAAACCTAGAAACACAAAATTCAGAGAATCTAAACACTAAAAACACCAAATACAGAGATTTCAAAACCTAAACTAACAGAATTAACACACTTCCAAAGCCTAAAAAACAAGGAATTTTTTTTTTACCATTCCAAATCCTAAAAACACCAAATTCAGCAATTCGGAAACTGGAGACATCGAATTCAAAGAATCGATAATCTAAAAAACTAAATTCACAATGCAAAACCCTAAAACCAGTAAAATTCAGCAAATCCAGTCACTGAAACACAGCGAATTCACCAGTTTCAAAGATTCCAAATCCTGAAAGAACCAATTCACGCATAATACACCAAATTCCCAAATCCAAGCCCTAAGAGCACCAAATTCACAAGCAACAAACGCAAACCAAAGCAAACAAAACCAACAAACCTTGAGAGCATTGACGAGACTAGCACGCTCCTCCAAACTGAAAGCTGCACCACCAAAACAAAACCAAACCAAACCAGATTAAAAAGCAAGAAATGATGGAACAAAAAACACGATACAAATCGAGTGTGGATGGTCACCGGAGGGTGCGGCGGTGGCGGAGGGAATATTGGCGACGATCTCCGACATGTCGAACTGATCCATCGTCTTGTTGATGTTGTTGCTCATCTTGAGAAGAGTGTGCGAGTGTGGAGAGGAGTAGAGAGCTGAGTGGACAGATTCTTTCTCCTCCCCAATCTCGGATATCTCTGGTTCCAGCAACAAGTGAAATTCAAATATATTCTTTTATTAGAAATTTATTATATATATATATATAATAAAGTTTGTATATTTAGATATCAAAATTTTGGTTTGTTTTATTATCAAGTTAATAACATGTTATATTTTATTTTTTCTTGACTAATACTATATTTATGTGACATGCATTAAAGAAAAAAAAAACAACAACAACCTATAATTTATCTCATTGTAACTTGAATGGATTAGTATAAGAATTAAGATAATTTTATGAAAGAATTGTTTTACTCAAAAATTAAATTAAATTCATTTGATTAGTTTTCTTCTTTTATCTAACACTGAAATATATTGGTTAACGATTATATTCTTTTTTTTTATCTTTTTCCAACAATTTTTTTTTTAAAAAAAAAGAAGTAATTTTGATTATTTAGATTTGAAAAAAATAAAAATTGCATATAACAATATTGAGAACTATTTGATGATATTTATTATTATTTTGCTATAATAAATGAATAGTTATATATATATTTATTTAATATAAAGTTATCCAAAGTTTGAATATAATTAAAAAAATATTAAAAATTTAAAAAATGATATAAAACTACTTTGAAAAAAATAAAAAAAATAAATTAATATGAGTTTAAGGAAGAAATGATGGTGTCCGTTTTTTCCTCCTCAAAATCCGAACGGTTCCTTCTCCAGGTGCAACACAAACGGAGATAAATGGCAACTCAAGGAAGAAGAAAGAGACGTTAGGGAGAGATTGCAACTTGCACCACCGTTATGGGTCCATGATTGAATTATGGTTTGTGTATGGAGGGAGGAAAAACTTTTCAATTGATGGGACCCACAAATATACACAAATCAGGAAACGTTCGGTTCTTTTTGCGGTGGGCACCACTTCTACATTAATCCAAAATCAGGTTAACTATTGTAATTATCATGACAGTTTTATTTTGTATGTTTGTTGATATAAAATTTGACACACGTATAATAAAGATTAAATATAATTTTTTAATAAAATTTATTTTGAAACATCAATGGTTTAAATTATATATTTCAACCTAATATATGTTGTAAGACGATCAAACATGATTTATTATAAAAATGATACTTACATTCATACATATACATAATATACAATATATATATATATATATCGTAATAATTATGAGATGGAAGAAATAATTGTGAACATTTCAATACGTAAATGCCAATGGGTATTGATATGTTATTTGGTTATTGTGAAGAGACGGTGATATTCCTTTCATTCCAAATGATTTACGACACATTATTAAAAAAAACATCCCAAATGAATTATGACATTTTTATAAAAAGCAATCTTAAAAACTTAAAAAATTTAAAATATTCTTATTTTATATCACATCATCACCTTTATCATTAATTTTTTTCTCTCCACCCATCTACACTTTTCTCTTCATACACACAATGATAAAATGATAAAGATTCATAAATTCAATATATTTTTTATTCATCATGACAAATCAATCTTTCGTAATTCATCATGATGGTGATATTGTTCTCTAATTTGAGTAAATCTTCATTATATATTGGGGTTGCTAATTTTATGACTAAATATATTTATATCCCATTGTTATTTGGTTTACGAAAAACTGATATTTATTGTTAAACTTGACAATCAAAATGATATTATTTTTTTTTATGTTTTTTTTTCATTTGGGTTGTAAAATATGGAAAGACAACCCAAATGCACCAGGATTGGGGGTTGCTCTTAGTACCTCATTGTTCTGTGAAAATTATAACACTTCTTTATAACACATGTGAAAAGAGTTAGTGAACATACTATAGTTGATGTTATTCCTAATTACTAGATTATGAAATGTTATATTTTTTGTGGAACATCCAAATAAGATAAATGCTGTAATTTTCATGAGACAAATTCCTCCGTCCCAGTAGAATTATAATTATTGGACTTGTCACGATAATTTATGTGTGTGTTATTTTTTGATGTAAATATTAAATTACGTTTTAATTTTTGTGAGTGAAAGAAGTGAGGAAAAAAAAAAGAGAGAAAAAAAATGGTGGGATTGTATGTCTTTGGGGATGATTATTTCTTCAAGATACAATGTTGTATTGCATACATTCGATACAAATGTTTCAGCTTGTTATACTCATTTGTCATTGAGATCTCCTCCTAATGCAGTCGAAGAGCCTTGTGAAATAGCTATTGTTCAGGATTGGAGGTATAGGATGATAAGAATATAGAAATAGCTATTGTCTATTTTGAGAATAATTTTGTTTAACTATTTCTACATTCTTATCATCCTATACCTCCAATCCTGATATAATGAGGAAAAAACACATCCAATGAAGTTAAAGGATGGCCTGATTGTTATATAGTTTGTTTTCAACTATGGAATGAAGTAATTAACATCAACGTCTATAGTAATTAACATCAACGTCTATAGTAACGATTTGGAGGAACGATTGAATATGATAAAGTTTCTATATGTTTATGTATTATTATTGTATTTAATTATGATGTAATGGAGTTTTTTTTTCAATTTATTGTCATTTTTTATTTAACATAATATAATTTGATGAATGTCATTTTTAATACAATATAAACGTTCCATAAAAATATATGAATCATTATAATAACACATATTATAAAATATAATATAAAATCTATGATTTTTGTCATGTAATATTAGACTCGTTAGAAAAATATAATCGATTAAATTATAATTATATATATTTTTATTTCCCATCTGAAAAATAAATAAACAAAAATCAAATTAAAACTATATCACAAATAAAAGATAATGTGCAAATGATAATTTGGAAAAAAAAAATGAAAAAAGTACACGATGGGGTTGTAACTGTGGGGTAGGGTGAGTAGCAATGCTCATTAGAGAACAACCCTTATTTAATGCACAGATAATGATCTTTTTTCCAATAAGAGCATGAGCACCTTTTCAAACACACCCTCTCGTCAGCCAAATCGACAGAAATCCCTCCAAATAAATTCCAGAAAACCCAAATCAAACAAATCACTGCGCCGCCACCTCTCCTCATCTCCGCCGCCGCCGCCATGTCCTCCACCGGCTCCAACAACACCGACGGCCCCTTCAATTTCTCCGACATCACAGCCAATCTCCCCAGTACCCTAATCCCCCCAAACCTCACAATCTACGATTCTGTTTTTACTCGATTGATTGATTACTTTGATTGAGTGTGTTTGGTGTTGTTTTTGTGTTGCAGGTTTGGAGGAAAGAGTTGGCATGGTGAATGCGCTCAAGGTTTGTGCTTCTTATCCGAGGTTGATTAGGGTTTATGTGGGTTGATTTTGGGAATTTCGGGGGATTTGGGGATTTTGGGGATGACTGTGACTGTGGGTTCTTTTGTTGTGGTGACAGAGTAAGTTGCAGAGTCTTGGTGGTGCGAAAGGGGATGTTTTGGAGAGCTTGACGCCGAGCGTGAGGAAGCGGGTCGAGAAGCTTAAGGAGCTTCAGGTATTGTTGATGATTCGCTAGTTTTGGTTGTTTTGTTGTGGAAGTTTTTTCCCTGGTGGTGATTGTGTGGAAACATTGAGTATGATTCTGTGTTCATTGAGTTTGTGGATTGCTTGTTTTTTGGTTTTCGCTCTGGCGGGTTGGTTGCATGGACACTTGATGGTTAGTTCATCATAGGGCGAGGAGTGTATGGGTGATTGACAACGAAAACACTAAAACATCCAAAGGGTGGCTAGTTCCCATGCGGCCTGCCCTCCTACGAAGAGGATGGAAAGAGGCAATACTAAGAAGTCATAGCTGTATGACAAAAAACTGAACTTAACAGCATGTAATTTTGTGATCGACCTGGGAAGATACTTTTTCATGTTTTGAGTGTATTGATGGTTTGGGCGGGCAGAATAGAATTTTTCCAATGAGTGATGCATTAATGTTCTTTATCCAGCTGAATCGGCTCTGTTCTGTTATGATATTTTGGAAGTGGGGTAGCAATTTGAGATCCTCAAATTCTTCTTTTTGTTATTATGATTTTTGTGTCTCTAGCGGATACTCTGAAGTCTGAACTCTGAAGGCTGTTGTTCTCTTACAAACATTGGAGTTTGAACAATCATATGTTTTTTTTATGCGTAGAGCCAACATGATGAGCTTGAGGCAAAATATTTGGAGGAAAGAGCAGCCCTTGAGGCCAAATATCAAAAGCTTTATGAACCTAACTACACAAAGGTATGCTGGCAGCGGAAAACAAATTTATGCTGAACTGATGACGATACTGATATTTTCTTGTCATGTCGCTTGCAGAGATATGAAATTGTTAATGGAATCGTGGAAGTTGAGGGAGTAACTACTGATTCTTCGATGGCCCAAGGTGGAGACAATGCCCCAGAAGGTAACAGAGACTTGCCTAATGCAATTTTTTTTTGCCTTATCTTGTAATATTGTTTTCATAGCATGAACAATAGATGCCTTTATCTTCAAAATTTTTGGATGCAGAAAAAGGTGTCCCTGACTTTTGGCTGACTGCGATGAAAACCCATGAAATATTGGAGGAGGAGGTGATACTCATCACACTACTGTTTCATGGTTCACTACAAAGCTCTCCAATGGATTTGACTTGACACTTCTTTTTTCACGACTCCAGATAACAGAGGAGGATGAAGGTGCACTGAAATATTTGAAAGATATCAAGTGGTACAGAATTGCTGATCCCAAGGGGTTCAAACTGGAATTCTACTTCGACACGAACCCTTATTTCAAGAATACTGTGTTGACAAAAATTTATCACATGATTGATGAGGATGAACCCATCTTAGAGAAAGCGATAGGGTAAGCGTCTCAGACTCTATCTCAAGAACTTTAGCTTCTTGGCTTGTGCACTGACATTATTGACATGTTCTAGGACGGAAATAGAATGGTATCCAGGGAAATGCTTGACTCAAAAGCTGTTGAAGAAGAAGCCTAAGAAGGGTTCAAAGAATGCCAAGCCCATCACTAAGTTGGAAAAGTGTGAAAGTTTCTTCAACTTTTTCAGCCCTCCCCAAATTCCAGATGATGAAGATGAACTTGACGAGGATGTTGTAAGCTTAAGATGATTTTTCCCTGATTAATTACTAGTCGTGTGCAACTTTTTTCTTATAGAAAGCACCATTGAAACTGACAATTGATGAATTGACAGGCGGAGGAGCTTCAGAATCAAATGGAGCAAGACTATGATGTTGGGTAAGTGAAGCCTATCATAGTTTTATAAACTTCACATTTCGTGAAACTTCTCTGCCATTCTGTGATATGTTATTCATAAACAGTAATTTCTGTTCATTTTGTGCCAAATAATAAGGGCTACTTTTTTATCTGACCCTTTAAAGATCACAAGGAAGAAGCGGTTGCATTTTGCGTTGCATACTGATGCACGTGAATGAGTGGACTTAAATCAGCGTTTGTTCTCAATTAGCTCGATCAAGAAATCTGTAGTGTTACAGGAGCAATTCTCGAATGAATAAGGAACAGAATTTGTGATCACAAGTTTGAAGCAGACAATTATAGAAGTGCAGCATTTTGTCAGGCTTTTTCATTGCATTTGAGTGACATCAGTTATCTTAATTTGATTTGACTGACATCCATGGTGTTTCCTGCAGTTCTACTATCCGTGATAAAATTATACCCCATGCTGTCTCATGGTTCACTGGAGAGGCAGCTGATGAGGATTTTGAAGACATAGATGAGGAAGGTGAGGGCGATGAAGAAGATGAGAACGAAGATGAGGACGATGATGAAGAGGAGGACGAAGATGATGACGAAGATGACGATGAAGATGATGACGAGGATGAGGATGAAGAAGACAACAAGACTACGAAAAAGGTGCCTCATTCTTAAGTTTTTTGGATCCATTGTCTGAGTGGATTTGTTCTAATTATGTCTGCAGCACCATGAAATCTGCCCAAGTTCATTGTGGTGGTGCCAAGGTGGCGTGATCTAGTCATGCTGATGTATTTTCAGGATGCTGTGCTTTGTGTTATTTTGTAACAAGTGATTTTTTCTCGTATTGCAGAAGAGCGGAAGACCTTTATCTGGAGAAGGCCAGCAAACTGAGCGTCCTCCGGAGTGCAAGCAGCAGTAATACATCTTTGGGCTTCGGTGGTTCGTCATTGAGTTTTGTTTGCTATGAGTTCGTGATTTAGTGTGCTTATTCCCTTATCCTTTTTTTTCGTGGGGTGTCTATTTATATTGGTAGTCGAGATTAAGGTACTTACCCTTATTTGTGTTTGTCAGTAGGGGAAAATCGACTTGAAATGGTTATGCTATATGCTTGTTGCTATTGCATTCTTGCAATATTCGTGTATGCTTGATTTATGAATTTATGCATTGTTTGGGATTGAGCAAGGCTTTCTCAGTTCTGGTTTTAGTCATACGCCAAGACATCTGGTTCGTTGCAAAATCTTGGTCGTGGGTCAGGAGCCAATCTGCTTTGATCAGTTCGAGGTGTTGCTTAACTGTCAAAGCCAATGTGCAAGATTGTCGACAATGATTGTCGAATAACATATACCCATTTTTTGTGGTTTCGAACCTCAGCCAGTAAACATGTCTTGTTACTAACAACGCGGGTATTAGTTTCTATGTATTTTGCGACCGACTTGAAAAAGGTGATTAAAGCTAAGTGTAGAAACAAAAGATTTGGACGGGTAAACAGGAAGGATTTCTGATCTAGAAATGAACACCAGTAGTCGATTCAACGCCATACTTGGCTATGGATTGCGACAACTTGAATAAATAATCAAATAAGCACTACACTTAATACATTAGCAAGCTTTTATCTCTACAAGTAAACTGATTGAATAGAATGCAACCAACCAAAATCTTATATTCAAGTGCTTAATATGACTTTCCATATTGCTTCAATTTGCTGCTCTCTGTTGATGTTGAGACTCATCACACACCAGCTGCTTCTCCCAGTCTCTCCCTCAGGATCTGCACACCCATGTACCTGTACATTCCAAAAACGACGCACGAAAATGATTACTTAATGAACTAACATGAACGTTTGACCAATAGATCAAGTTCGACCAGTTTATTTGAACTTAAACCTCCCAGTTTTGAATGGAAGTGACCTTACCTTCCCATCATCATGACGGTTGCCTGAGGATTAGTCCCCGGGGAATCAGAGAACGTTGAGCCATCAACGACACGGACCCCCTCAACGCCTAGCACCCGATAGTCGGGTGCCACCACCTTGCCTACATTGCATCCTCCATGGTAGTGCCAGATAGTGATGACAGTGTCCTTGCAGAACTGCTCAAGGCTGCTTGTATCATTGGTGTGCCTAGGTATGAGGTTGACATTGGCCTGAACGCTCATGTTAAGGAGCCTGTCAAGCGAGGCCTTGTCCAAACGAGTGTAGTTGATGAAGGGCTTCGACTCCACTATCTTCTCTACGACACGGATGCCTTCTACACAATGCTTGAGATCAAGAGGATGGCTGAAGTAGTTGAAGGTGACTGATGGGTTGTCGTCTGCGTTGGTGTTGATCAAGCTCAGTTCGCCTTTGGACTTTGGCGAAGCGAGCTTTTCGAGGATGAAACCTCCCATGAATGCTTCATAAGGTAAGTCCTGCTTGTTGTCTTTGAATGCTTGGATCGCTGCCTTTGTTCTTTGCTTTGGAGGAATTGTGGAAAGCTGGCCTATCTGCTCAAATCATCAAATAATTAGCATATCAGATATTAACATATCTGTTCCTCAGTCATGTTAGATAGGTTAGCTGAACTAACCTCGGCGGATACGATGCCATGATGCCTTTGAATGCTGTCCCTGGACTGACCAAACCCGCTACTAGCCTCAATATAGACACCCATGTTTGTTACACCTACCGTTTGAATCAATGATTGCTGCACCGGCTTGTTCGAGGGGATGAAGACCGTGTTGAGAGGGTTATCTTGCATGTTTTTGCCCACATTCTTGTTGTCGAGGACTACCGGGATGTTCAGCTTCTCCAAGTCGACCTTTGGTCCTATCCCGCTTAGGAGGAGAAGCTGAGGGCTCCCTATAGCACCTGATGACAGGATCACCTCTCTTCCTGGTTTGGTTGACAGAATTGCTTCATGATGATCTCCGTTCTCGTCCTTGAATACTACTCCTGTTGCTTTCGGCTTGCTCCCTATGTGATCATAGTTACAATTATAATCATAGATAGTATATGATCATAGAATTATAATCACGCCAAGAGATGAAATAAATCACTTATGTATATCATTGATGATTATATATGGTTATACCAGAAGTGTCGAAGACAATCTTCTGGACTGTGGCATATATCAAGACAGTAAGGTTCTCGGGGTTTCCAGAACTCAGTAGTTCAGCAGCAGTGTTGCGACGTCCCTGGTCATCGAAAATGGTACCTCCAACCTTAGTTCCATGCTTATGATCGTAAGTGAACCCATTGAAAGGCGATATCCCGACTTCAAGGAGACTATCCCTGACTGCTCTTTGCCATGGAGCAAGCTTTGGTCTGTGAACAATCCTGTCCTCTATCCAAGGATATGACTCATTCACTAGCTTTGGATCCCATCCTACTCTCTTCACGTAACTGGAAAAATGAAGAAAAGGGGAAGAATTAGCCAAAATATTCTCTAAAATCAGATCTCATCTATGTGAATGTCACATTACTATTATGTTTTCTCCACACGGCATCATGGGACGGTCCCTTGAAATATTCGACAACCTCAACACCAACTAATTAGTTATACGGATCAGTTTATATATTTTAACGTTATTCAGCACGAATAATATTGATAACATAGTGTTAATATTGATAACATGGTGTTGAAAATTAGTAAGACTATAAAAGTAGCATTCTAGACCAACATCAAAACTTAAAAAAGTGCTCCTCTTCTCATACATTAATGTGTATACACACTGGAATGTTATCCGAAACACCAAACCATAAATCAGGGGTTTTGACTTGATTTTGCCTTGAGTTTGACAGGAAAATCGGATCTTAAAATCCGATAAAGAGAAACGGACCTGTGAAATGACACCGAAGGTGTGACCCACACTGAAAGTGTAAAGATCAGAATCACAAAATATGAAACAAGGAGTCAGCCCTGCGGCGTCCCAGAAACAAAAGAAAAAGAAAAAAGAGAAAAGAGCCCGTGAGATTTAAATGAGCAAACCCGAAGGAGCAGGCGGATTAATTAAACTCGTATGAAAATGATGCATGGCAAACTAACTAGTTAATCTATTTCTCATAAGGTTCTCATAAATGGAATGGAACCAATATATCATTCTCTATGCTCTATGTCCAAAGTCCTAATAAAACATCATTTTCTTAGAGAAAACACAGTCATATCTTTCGGGTGACCACCGAATAAATCCTAGAACTTTATCAAAGTCTCAAAAAACCATGGTCTTCCGGTCCATAGTTATGTACTATTGTTCATCCGTCACAATGATGCACCAAAAAAAAAAAAAAAAACATTCGATAAGAAAGATACACACGAGAAGTATGAGCAGTGCACATATCGAAAGTAAAGATTATGTTATGCCAAATTTGAAAAAGCAAAAGACTGGTCCTGGATAGGGACAAGTTCATTTAAACCGCCTGAATATCTATTTCTATCACTTGACATAATTGTAACTATTTAATCTATATAATTGCATCCAACTATATAATGTAGCCATAATGTAGGAACTAGCCACCAAGCATACTAATAATGCTCCCACTGGTCAGAAACAGTGATACACTGCTGATGGGTATTTACTCAGCTATCCTTAAAGTTAATTAAGTTTCCATTATTGCCCGAAAAGTAAACGAAATATATGAGCTATTCGTTGTAGTTGTGCTAGGCTGGGAAACAACGTTATCTCAGGGCTAAAACTATGGATGCAATGCTTGAAACCCACAAATCAAATTTGGCCTATGAACCTAACAACCATTACATCGGCCACTAGAAAACTATTAAACGTAAAACTTTGTGAATCCCTCGTGACAAGCTGACAGTTGTCCAAATTGAAAGGAAGAGTTTCCAAACGACTACACAAAAAATGATTCTCGTTAGCATTCTTATCGAGATAGATATTAGACGAATTAGATAGATGGACATACCTTGAGCTAGCCCTTGTGTAAAACCCAGCATTGATGCAGGTGCCACCACCAAGCACCCTAGCTCTAGAATTGAACACACCATCAGTGGATATGAAACATTGGGAAGAAGATGAAGGTGAGGTGTCAGCCAAGGAGAGGTGAAAGTTCTGCATATAAGATACATTGTAGTTGTCAAAGGGCACACCTCCCCTTTCCAAAACCAGAACACTGAACTTCTCTGATAGTGTTGCTGCTAATGGGCACCCTGCTGTGCCTCCTCCTATCACAATGTAATCGTACTCCCTGTGTTTTCCACCGTTGGATGATGTCGATGATGATGGCGGCGATTTGAATGTGCTCGCTCGCTTGATGAATGGGTACTTGTATTCATAGTTTTGATCACCAAGAACACCTTCGAGGCTCTGTTCTTCCCCTGCATTTTGTCACATTTTGATGCCATGTTAGTAACTTGTCAACACAAAAAAGTTGCCAATGGAAAGGAAATTGCTCAATACAAAAAAAAAAAAAAGAAGAAGAAGAAGAAGAAGAAAAAAAACGAAATTACTTCTAAGTTCTATCTCAGAGTCTAACATTATTTACCTGAACGTGTAAGTCAATCAGGTTTAAAATGACTGTTCGTCAAAGGTGCTCATCATAAACGATTTTAAGAAAAAATATATTATTTTTCAGACGTGCATGGGATAAAGCTCTGAATGTATGCTAAGCCTATAAAACCAAAATGGATCAAGTAAATCTACGTTGCAAAGCAACCAACAATTGGAGCGTTCAAAGATTGACATCACATTGTGGCATTAGAAATAATGTGAGACTAAGATACCTTGAGAGAATGCAAAGGTGGAAGATGAGGAGGAACAAAGCCATTGAAGAAGAAGAACAAGAGACAGAAAAACCTTCAAAGCCTCAGCCAACTCCATGATGATGATTTTGATTTTGATGAATTATGATGATGATGATTCACTTATGCAGAGAGAATCAAAGTTCACTATTGGTTGGCCCTTTCACCTATGCCATTGTGCAAATATATACACCAAAAATTTATGAGCACCCAAAAAAATAAAAATAAAAATAAAAATAAAGTTGTTCTTTTTTTTGTTTTTTTTTTTGAACTGAAAAAGATAAAAAAGATGTGTAGAGTCGTGGGGGAAATTGCAAATTGAAATGCAGCGTGTAATAAATGTGATACCAGGGAAGTTGTAGCTATGCCATAATTATTTGATGAGGCCGTGTAGTAAATTAACTACCAACATTTTCGCCACACTGTTTCAAACACTTAGATCATGGACCTCAGAAAACAGGACAATAGAGTTCTGCTCTCAATTGCAAGTCTCTGTCTATCATCAAACATTCTACTTCTTTATCAAAATGTCTAGGACAGAATTTCGTCCGTGATACCAGCGCTTAAGTCGTTTCCAATGTCAAGTAGATCGTGATCGCCTCTAATCTTCTAGACATTTAAGGGACATTTATCCGTAACTCTGTAAGCAGCATATAGATGTCGAATGTTATCATGTTTGCGATGAAGGTGCAATCCCGAGATGAGCACACTAAGGTTCGTTTCGTCCCTTCTAACGATCGAGCATAGTCACATTTAAACGATATTGTTGTCCAGGTCCATATGTAAGTAAATTCATTGGCCATGTATGTTATAACAAATTAACAATCCCATGGCCAGAGCTGATGTATATCAACTCAATATATATATAGAAAGTTACCTCAAATTATGTAAATTCTAATGGAAATAGTAAAGATGAAAAAGACTTCACACATAAGAGTAGTTTCCATGAACAATGAGTGATGCAAAAAAAAAAATCACTATAAATTTCCTTCTCAGCAGGAGCAGAAATATTTACTGCTCTGTATCCTGGAGGTCAACAGCATTTACACAAGTTTTACTTTTCATGGTCCTACGGGATTGCATTTTAATGTGATATATACTGTCCATTGTGCCCAACTTCAATTCTCTCGTGAACCATTTTCATCTATGAATTACCCCACAATCTTATTTTCGCTCAGTTTTTCATTAATCCATATGCATATCGGGTAGACATATGCATATCAAGTAAACTATAGTATGTATCAGATAAATCAGTGTTGTAATCTGGTGGTGTTTTTCTAGTCAGGAATATCGATTGTTTATCTTCGAGTTAACTTATTTAGTCCCGATAATTTGTGAAGCCAAGTCATTGCATAAGAAATTATACTCCCTTCATTTAGTCAACTTTCCGCGATTCCAGAACATTAATCTATTTGGTACATGCTAATGCAATACTTTTACCAAAGTACCATTATTTACCTAACTCACTCTGCTCATAAATTACCTAGGATTCAAATTTGAACGAAAACAAAAGACTAGGTTGAACACTTAGCAAGGACCAACACTTGGAAACTAAAAGTGAGAACTTGATCCATGAAGGAGGACCATAAGGTCTAGAAGTTCGTGGTCTCCATGTTAGGGTTCAACAACGTGATCTTGTGATTTCTTTCAGCTTCTACTATCATCTTTATCTTACAATAAATAATTATTTCGATGATCATTCAGATAATTATTGAAGGGTTCATCGAAGATTTATCGGAGAGTTTGAATGATAAGAAGTTATCTCAATTTCTCCCATGATCAAACTATTTTAACACATGGTGAAAGACTCATAATTTGGTGCCCACCTTATTGTTGTATGAGTGAAAAATCCATAGTTGCAACCAACTTTGGAGGAGAAATTAACTACCAAAAAGCACTACTTCATGTAAGCTACTTATTGTAGCCGCAAAGTCACATGATAATGACTGAAAAAGGAAAGAAGGCAAGCGTAATGCGCCCTCAACCACATGTATAGACTATGATCCTAGTTTCTCTTCTCTCCACTCTTACAATATATAAGGAGTGATGTCTGATAACAAGATTCAAACTCGTCATCTTTGGTTAGAATAGAATGCGACATCAATAAAATCAACTATATGAAATATGAAGTATGAAGCACGAAGTTAAGTTGAAATGCACAAGGGCATGCACGGTGCACCACTTGAACCAAGTTTACCCTATAACTATTACTACTCATCTTCGTGTACCGTTGTACATGTTGCCCTAGTCAAGGTACTCTCGAAGAAAATGTTTGGTGGAGAGTCCTATAGAAACATAAAGGTTTCCAGATAGTCAAATAAGCATTCAATATATATATAGAACTTTCAAAGGGTTAAAATATCTTGATAGAGAAAAACAATCATGAAACATAATGAAACATAATGATGGACATTGTTTCTCAATCATCCGTCCTTTAGATGCGATTATCTATTCCAATGATACATGATAATCGAAATTGGAATCATTTAAACAATTCTAATCCTTAAAAATAAAAATCATTAGAATGAACGATTTAAAATAATCTTTCAATCAGCTATATCACTTTGAAACGCACATGTAAGCGATGATTATCAAATTTTACAAACATAAAGTAAACTTGTAGTTGATAATATTGATGTGCATAATTGATGATAAACGATATTAATTATCGTGTCCTAATGAATGTCTTTAACTAAGATGGCTAAAGAGACCGTTGCTATCCCCCTCACATCAAATATTTATCCTCTATAACTTGAGGTTCTTGCTTCTTAGTTTCCTCCACCCTTTTGACTGTTTGACGTATATTACCAAACTTTTGAGTTTCATTTTAAAATGAATTCATAATGTATGGAATAATCCATGATCATATATGTATTTGCCATGAGACTCCTCTAGCAGATGTGTTTTTGTAGAAACCTTCTTCGAGACGGTACATTTGAAATCGATGAACTTTACAAGCAATTGCAACAGTTCAATGAGCACCATTACTCACCTAACACTTATCCTAAACCAGGAAAAGAGAATCCACTATTCACCTAACTCAATATACTCATAAATCACCCACAGGCACATAATTTGAACATAGCTAGCTTGAACTCTTGGCATGTTGGCCAGCATATTTGCTAGAACAAGATAGAAATTTACTTCATTTCTATTTGGGTGAGATACAAAGTTTGCAACCAAATTTCAAAGGCAAATTAAGTTAAGTGATATCGGACCGAACACGAAATGAACAACCTGAATTCCCTTGTTCATGTTAACCGATTCTAGCCGCGAAGCTACATGATTATGATGCTCGAAAAGAGCCAGGGATGGTCATTTCTCATCCACCTTTGCGGCCGTAACCAGTTTTCTAACATCGACTCAACCCTGGTTATTGGATACTCTAACCTA
Source organism: Drosera capensis (assembly GCA_001925005.1). Taxonomy (NCBI): domain Eukaryota; kingdom Viridiplantae; phylum Streptophyta; class Magnoliopsida; order Caryophyllales; family Droseraceae; genus Drosera; species Drosera capensis. Next base: position 36,431 of record LIEC01010124.1, on the reverse strand, counting down.
AGATATCGATTCATCGAGATTAAAGTAGAACCCGTGATGTCTCGCCACTGTAATCTCAAATATGATGCCAAGAAGATGGTGTTTCGGGCTTGAAAGCTACTCATGGAAGAAGTCATGGAAAAGAATTTCTTAGAGCAGTTGGTTACATCAGTGAATGGAAATCGTTACGACGTGCTGCTACAATCTCGAATATTACGGAAATGACATCAACCCTTTCATGTTTGAAAGCTACCTATTGAAGTTAAGGAAAAGGTTGTTAGTTGCAGAATTTTACAGCTCTGCACTAAAGGCTTCGTTTGGTTCAGTTAAGCTTTTACTGTATTATGGTTTTGATACGGCCTCAAACATGAAACATCAGACTAGATTGTCATGTAACGAATAGTGTCGTGTGGTTTGGTTCAATTCTACTTTCACCGTGGTTCTCATTCGAACTCCGACTGATACCGTTAGATCTATATTCTAGTGCCTATTATCATGAGTTCAGATTTTTGTTATAACTGGTTCCTCGCACGACAGATACGTGGCTCTCGCATTTTCCATCTTCTACCTAATCGTCAAAGGAGAGGAGAGGTGGCCACCAAATTCAGTGTAGCGCTGTACAGTAATTGGAGAGCTCAGATACCGTTCGAATTTATGAAACACAAGCTGCCTAGTCTCCATTGTAACTTCCTAGAGACAAACCTGCAGGCTTTTAAGTAACATACAATATCAACCACAACACATTTCACCGCTCCATCTGACAGAAACGAGTTGGTGAAACTTGACATTATTACTATCACTGTTTTGAACAACCATTTGTGCTGTCGTTTAAACGGGCACTTAAGCGTCATTATTTTTCTACGTCTATTTTTTTTTTCATCAATGTCGAAAAAGAAATCGCTTTCTTAAGAAATGAGTTTAATTTTTATTAAAGAAATCTTTTCCTTAGTAAGTGAGTTCCGTACAACAAAAATCCACGTATTATGTAAATCGCTTCCCCAAGAGACGATTTATGTAAAACAAAAGTCTTCAATAAAAATTAAATCCGTTTTCTGGAAAAGCGACTTCTTCTTCGATTTTGATGAGAAAAAATGAAAGCCGAAAAAAGTACACCCGGCACTTACGCCATCAAACCGGCACCATGAATATACAAAAGCGAGTCCGTATTCAACAAGAATTGTAGGGGAAAAATTATACAGTACTGGACTGTTTAGTTCAACCACACTGTAGTTCACTGCGTTCGCTGAAAATTACTGTTCTCTTGTTAGGTTCACGTCGAGAACAGGCTTGCCTTGCAGAGTTGCAACATTCGGCGAGACTGCTAAGAAAGACATGTTCCTACAAGGAAACCAGAAGTGAATTCATCGGACAACAACCATTGTCTTAGCGCTCGACAACAAGCAGGGAAAAGGCGATCATGGAAAGGCAAACTCGAAAAATACTCAAAGAGAGAGCCACAAACGAACAAGTATCTTATGCTGTTCCCTTGAGAGTTTTATGCAGATATCTGGACAGTGATATTAATTCAACTATACAATCAAAATTGATGGTAAAGCCATAGAGTCTCGCATCCCTGAGGAAGATAAGATGAACAGCTTCGTGACAACGTATTCAGAATGAACAAAATCAACACGTAGAGGATCAAATAGGGCTCTACGTTAACAAGCCCCAATAATTCACATCTAGCCTAAAATGAGCTCCTTGAGTCCATCACCACGCTGCGAATGCTTGTGACAAATGCCGATCATATACCTGGAGGCCTTTACTCCATTATCTGTGAACATGGAAGCATTGGAACTGTAGTATGTACATATAATATATAGTTGAATTACTTTGTCTAGTCATTCTTGGAGGAGCTTGAGTGTTCTGTGCCATTCTCGGTTCCAGATACCCGGGATGAGGCAGTCGATGACGACATCTCTATTTCACTTGGGTTCCTCTGTGAATCACCTGTTGCCGTCGCCTGCCCCTGCTCTGCTAGTTTCCCAAGCAGGTTTGTGACGGTGGGAACCAATCTTGAGGACACTGATAACAGACCGGGAAGCTGTAACCACAATCCTTGAGCGTGTCAGTGTGTGCAAACATTCAACTACTTGCAGCAACAGTAATTAGGACCTAAATTATGCTAACAGGATCCAGGACAATATTCTGGATACTCGTATGGCCAAAAACTGTCAAGGCTTATATAATGTAAAGAGAACTCACAGTGCCATTCAGAAATTCGTTCGATAGGTCCAGTTGAACCCAGAGAGCTCTTCCCACCAGGAAAATGACAAACAGTACGACCAAATACAAAGGATTCCTGTGAAAAGAAAAATAACAACCTGAGTGATGACAAGACACTAAGAAAGATTCACACAAAATCGATGCAAGACATATACCTCAGTAAGTGTCATAATTTCATTGAAACCAAGAAGCAGCATAGCAACAATAGCCCATGCAGGTGGCAACAGACCGTTGCTGCGCTTGCTTAGCTTCCTGGGAAATCAAAGTATGCAACTTGGTTAAACATCATGGACAAGAAGAAAGGAAACAAAGAAGGCACGTTCTAACAGGAATACGACATTAGCATGCCTGTCATGAATTTCTTTTCTCTCAAATATCACAAGAACATCAAAGAACTGAGCGGAGAAAGAACGTGCCTGAGCAGCGATAGCCTGACTAACAGTATACTCTGTTTCTGCTTTGAATTGCCTCCATAATGATTTGCATTGCACTGGACTTAATGACATCTTTGAGGAAGGAATCTGAACAAGGACGAATAAATAAATAAATAAAACGAAGAACAAGCATTACGGGCTCTGACAGTGCACAACATAACCAGAAAAAAAAAAACCTACTGTGACAAAATTAGTGAGCCACTAATTTTGAAAAAGGTTTACCTGGATATGAGGTACTCGCTAGATTAATTAATATCAGAAAACAGTTACTTCATCCACAAGGCAATCGGTCTCATTTCATCGGATTAACCATTCACTGGAGTTTTTCCAAAGATACTCATACTTGCAACATTCCGTGTCAGTAAAATCTTCTGAATCATTGATCAGGTCACTCTATTTCCATTCTCCTATGGTCTTACCTGTAGAATATCTAGAAGGATGGGCTGGCCCTTTTGTCAAATTTAAACGCTCACATCAAGAATCCATAGCATAGTTCGCATGGGGTAGTTTGATTCAAGTATCAGAAAAGTCTGGAAAACCCCTAATTGTACGACTTTCAAATCTAATATTGGTATATTGTTGCACCACCTATTATCCAACAATAACAGTGCCTCAACGACATCTTAACAGACTTGAGATGCCTAAATACAAAAAACCTAGATAGTATCCGCAATAGAGAAGCTCCCTTGTACCTAATGGACTATCAGTAACAAACAAGTGAAATGCAAAGGAAGAGTACTCATTTTCTCCCACGTGCTTGATGCCAATGCATCAGAAGAGATAGTAATACTCCTGCTTGTACTGCTACTTGTGCTATCCATCAGAGCAAGAGATAAAGTACTCATCTGTTTCATCGTCCAACCGTATGGCAGCCATGACAGATAGCAACTTCAGAGACTGAGAAGATGTATAAAGAAGAACGAATATTAGCAATCCTCAAACAAGAGTGCAGAATGTTTGGATTAACCTTTCCTCAATCAACCTACCGCAGAGCGAGCAACTTTTGTGATTGCTTTGATGTCTTCCTTCCCACTTCATACTCTAGGCATGGAGTCAGAATCGTTGCTAAAGAATGTTGAAAATCTGCGAATTGACTGATTGAGCTCTACAAGTACCTAAAGACCTAACAAGAGAGCGCGTGATTTTAGCGAAGCAAGAGGTCACTACCTGTCTTTCATGCGGAACAAGACCCTGCCTGCTTCTTCTCTCGCCTTTGATTCAACCAAACCTCTGGCATAGTTCTCAACCTTAGCGAGAAATTTTTCTCCACTTCGCTCATCCATGTCAAAACTCGAAACCTCATCAGACAATCCAGACACAGCTAACTGAGTTTCCTGCTGAAGAAGCTTTCTTATAGATGGCCAGGTATCATTGCTAGCACTGTCAAATAGCGCATCAACAGGACCAAGTAATGCGTCTTTTAATTTACCCTGCAAAGAACAGACATAAGCAAACAAAATGGTTGGAAGCAATCCCTAAATATTATATCTTATGCTTCCCTTTATTGCATATCCCGTGTTGATCGGGTGAAGAAAAATTTCTACAAAAATTTAATTTAGACCACTAACAAACTTCAACATTAAAAATAGTCATCCTCTTTCAGTGACAGGAAAGTTCATCTTATCTTTCGCATTCGCCGAGTACGTGATCCTACAATAGAGTGCTCTACAAGGAAAAGAAATGGCAGTTGACATACCTCATATCGAGTTGTCAATTCAGACAATTTGGTTTCATGAACTGAAGCAATGTGTGCCTCAATATCACGACGAAGGTTCTCCCTTACTTTAGAAGTATCCCACTTCGTTCGCTGAATCACAGCATCTGCACAACAAGGAGGAAGCATCTAAGATATTAATAGCGGCATTTACAATCAACAGGCATAGCTTCTTCCCAATTCACAAAATGAAACCAGCATGTATACTCATACTGTCAAGTTTGAAAAGACATTTTTAAACATCAACAAGAATAAAGGCCAATCCAGAGCAGAGTCAAATTAAACGCACCGTGGGATGATAAAGTAGGCTGTCAACAGTATTCAGAGTGTTGAGTAGAGATACAGAAAAGGACCGGGTAGAAATTGAACTAAGAAAAACAGATTTGGCTTCTTTACCATCATTCTTCGAAATAATTAGAAGCATATCATACCTGCGCATCCTTCAGCAAAAATGCTGATGAGAGACTGAGTGCAGCTGTGAGCAGCAGAAGAAAACCCTTCGTTTCCATTTAAAGCTTTATCAAATGCTTCTTTAAACTTATCTAGAGTTCTGGATCGCAAATGCCCTAAGATGGCCTGGAAGGATGGTTCAACACTCTACAAGTAACAAATCAGAAAAAAGTAGCCCTCAGCAAAAGCAGGCATTCCAAACCAAAAATGCATCTGAATAACTAACCAAAGAGATATGCTATAATTATACATGCGCAAAGCAGTTGACCTCACACATGATTTCACTGCAGAACTCAGAAATAGGATGATTATGAAAGGGTCTGTCGTAAGGCTCCTAGCATCATGATATGCCATCTTCATTCTACGCACAGATGAAGCACGCAAATATAATACTAGGGGAAAAGAACCAAAACCAGCTAATACAGGAAAAGAAAGAAGGATGGCTTACCACAAGCAATTTCTCTTCTAAATTCTTCTTTTTAGCTAATCTGACCCCTTCGTCGAAGTATGTAGCTCTGCATCATAACTGATGCATGGAATGTTGATGTCAAAGACTCATATGATGGACAAGAAATTACATCTAGAGGAAAATGACAAAAAAATTGTAATCAATCCACATTGCATTTAAAAATGAAGGATTCGTAAATCAATAACAGACAAGCATTTACAATATTCTGGCAGGCATATGTGAAGTCACAAATACTCACTCTGATAAGCAGCTATCCAGAATAGAGCTGACTTTTTTGCCAAAGCCAGGAACGACACCAGAGTGTGCAGCCTCTTCAAATTCACACCAATGCTGGAAACAATTTTAAGACATAGGTATATCAGATTAGGCCTATATGGCAATTGGCATTGCCCTATGCTACAAAACCAATCAATAGCAACAGATCAACGAAACTAAATGGATACCTTGTTTTCTGTAAAGCTACTGAACCTTTCATTAGCTATTTCTTCACAACGTACGGTAGCTACCATGACCTGCCAAAGACAGTACACGAATGGATAAATTCATGGTGTTGGACGACAAGGACGGCTCACTTGAAAGAAAGTTAAAAACTCTCTTTGTGTGCAGGAAGATCAAGATCCTTATTCTCCTTAATAATCTTCCAGATTTCTTGGGTACTAAAAGAAAAACCTGAATCTGGAACTACACCATGGCGGTCCTCAGCGAGCCCTAAAGGTGCAGTAGAGTGATAGAATCTCTGCCTTAAATCGGCTACCTGTTCCCTAAACTGTTCCTCCTTCTCTTCAAAGCTAGAGAGTGCCACAACCTCAACCTAGAAAAAATCAACAATGGAAATTGAACCACATGGTAAGCTGATGGACATCTGTCGTGTTTCTGATCCACAAGATACAGGTGACAGCATGCTCTTCCAGCAAATGAGAACTATCTTACATTGAAAAACTCACCAAGTGGAGTTTCTTTGTGAGCTAGCGGCTTGGGGACTGAATCCCATATCTGCAACCAAAATATTACACCAAAAATAATGTGAAAACATAAATTAATTATTAAATATTAATAAGCCAAATAAATAGTAATCACCTACCTTCTGAACATTTTCTGCAGAATAGGTTCTAAATTTTCCAAGGGCGTCTGCAAGAAAGCCATCAGAAAAAATTTACATGGTCAATCCCAACTCTTGATACATATTGATACGGCCACCATGGAGAAGACATTTTCTTCTATTATCTCCCGTCGTATATTAACAATCTAAGTGAATACGCACCCTGGTTTTATCTCGAATGACGAACATCAGTGTGGTTTTGCGTGGACTGAACAACAACATCACCTGTAAGTGAGATGCATGATCGATAAATAAGTGATGCCTTACAATGTTAAATAAATGACTCATGATTCTAAATTTTAGCTGAAAGAGATAGAAAAAGGAACCTGAAAAACAATCTTCAGGAGAGGTTTATTGGCTGCTTGCTCACGGCCAATACCATGACACCACCTAAATCAATCAGCGAAAAACCCACATTTGGAAAAATTTAGCTGGGATCTTAATGACTATATCAAAGCATTCAGAAATACAGAAGTCATCTAACTCACATGTTTGTGAGCACTATATCTGAAACTGCCAGGGCAAACAGGCACTTTGTTATTCAAATGCAGTATTATCCTACAAGTGGAAACAAAACATAAACCTGAGTGCAAAACCTCTAAAGTATCATGATGGAGTGAGAGAGACACACATCAAGCCAACAAAAATACACAGCATCTTCATGAAATCATATATTGCAAAGTACCCAAGCTAGGTTGCCTAGGTTAAAGAATACAGGTTGAATTAGTGATAAGCAACCCTTCCACAATAATTAGATTAGGTGTTCCTCTCTCATTGTCCCCCACCCCAAAATAAAATATTTAAAAAAATCAATAAAATTTTAAAAGACATCAAAGATTTTAAGCACCTCTCCCCTTTCTCTTCCATCAGTTCCCTCCAAATCCATCACAAGTGTGCAAGGTTCAATACCAACACATCTTGCCAGCCAAACGCCTTTGGTAGTCTGTGACCTGAAGCACAAAACAACAGCAACATGTTGCATTAGCGTCATATTGCAAAAAACATATAGTTGAGTGAAATGCCATACCTTCCTTTGAATGCGTCCATCTCTCTGAAGTTAGTACCAAACAAGTGGTTTAGTAGTGTGCTCTTCCCTGGTAATGACATACTAAAAAATTAAAACAGACATCGCGAAAGAATAATAAATCTAATAGTCGTTCCCATTCATAAGCAGCGTCTGGCTCCCATCCATGAAAGCCTGTATTCAGCCAGTTAAACTTCCTTCATGAAGTGATCGATTCCTTCAGCATTGAAGTTCCCATCTCCATCAATCAGTTGCGTAGAACAAGCTGAAAGAGATAAAAATATACAGGTGTTGCTCGATTCCATCACCATTGAAGTTCCCATCTCCATCAAGTGGTCGATTCAGTGCTAAGCTATTATTTGTCCACGCATGGGAACAATAAACCCAGGTGCAATTCATCAATACGTTCATAAACTAAACTCTTTGATAACACTCTGAAGATTATATACTGCCCTATTATGATCTAAATCAATACACAAGCAACACAAAATAGAACCCTAGTAAAATATCGGCACAAAATAGAGCCCAAGTAACAACAAACTTTTCGAGATCGAATGAACATAATGCACTCGTTCGCATTCACACTCACATTCATCAGCTCACACAACCTGGATCAATCCATACCAGATCAAACCAAATGACTCCCTCACACCCAATTCTACCCCGAATTGAAACCGACCCAGAAATGAGAAACCCATCCATAAAATCCAACCAAACAAACAATACCGAAAGAGCGACGCCAAACAAAAACGGAAAATTATAAAAACATTATTATTCAACATGAATCAGAACAACATTAATAAAACAACGGGAAATTTGAAATTGCGGGTTTCGAAACAGGGATTTTGAAAATCGAGAGAGTACCCATGACTTATTATTCTGGGTTCGGGTCTCCGGTGCCCTTGATTTGAATTGAATCGATCAATGGAGCTTGAATTCTAGGGTTTGGCTCAATGATCTTTAAATTTGAATAGCGAAGGGGGAAGGGGGAAAGCTGCGAAGGCGAGAGATCGATATGTTGCGGAGTTTAATCGTTGCTAGCTATTTTTTCTTCTTTTTTTTTTGAAAAAAAGTATGAACAGATTAAAAAAAATCCTTTCTACTTTTCCAAAAAATAAAATCCATGAAAAGATAAATTTTTTTGAAATTCCTTTAATCATTTTACATAGGTTGTATATAGGAGTGGAATTCCCTACTGTGCTGTCCCACTATGATCAAATGGTAGGAATGATACCACAGGCAATTGCAATTATTTTTTTCTTGTTTAAGTGACACAGTTGGGAATCCCACTCCAGAAATATATACAGTAATAATCAGAATATATATCTCAGCCATGCTTAAATAATCAGAATATATATCTTTGTCAAAAAAGATCAGAATATATATCGACAACATCCACAAGTGGTCACCTTGACAGGACTTGCAACAAAGAACATATGCACGTATTTGCAACAAAATTTATAACTAGCTGTACCATCAGTCAATTGTCAGTAAAACGAGGAAAGACCATTTGCTATACGCTAGACATGTCTCGCTAGTCGCTAACAGACAGTAGACTCGGAAAGTCGGAATTAACAAGCACGTCTAAGACAGCTTCGTCCATCCAACCCATGATACATCAGAGGTCAGAACATACATCTAGGATGTTGAAGCCACAAAATAATCATACACAACTGTGAAACCTTGTTCCATCAAACGAAATCAACCATTACTTGGCCCTGACTTTGAGCTTCCTTGTCGTCAAACATAACAATTATCGCGGAGGTCTATCCAGCCTGACTTCATAGTAGAACTTGCATAAGGATTGCAGCGACCGAGGTCCTGAAGCTAACTCTCCAGTTGTTCATCAGGTGGAGATGCTCCTACGGCAATGCTGATTACCACCTCTGATGTTACTTTCACATCACTCTCCAGTTCCCCTATTTACAACAAACCAACTGTAAAGTTCATCTTGCAGATATGGGTTGGAGTAGAAGACCTAATTATGTAAACCATATGAAATGAGATGCCGGTGTAAATACTCACTATCCACTTCCTCGAGTATAGACTGATTGGAAGCACCAATTGAGAACCCTAATCTAGACATCACAATATCCAACCGCTTCACATTCGTCAAGTAAAGATACCCAATCTGAAAAACAAGAAGTAAAATGGCATTAGTAGTCCATTGCCGGGGAAAAAAGGGACTCGGTTTCAGTGCAGTAATTAACGAATACACCTACATAGGTGAATGACATGCAGATAGCATCTCTCGACAATTTCCATGTACTAACATATCTCATAACACAATAGTATTTAAGTAGGCTTAACATATTTATAATCAACTAAAAAACCTCACCGGATCCATCATTATTGAGAGGGGGCTGTCAAGACTACCCAATGGTACAACAGAAAGGGAGACATACGTTAGCTACTTAGCACATACTGACCAGTGTTTCCAGGGAAGATGCACGATTGTATACCGCTACCCCAGCTCGTTTTGTGGTTTTTGTTTTTGATGAAATGCCATTCTTCCCCCAGCGAAGAATATTCCTGGATCACAAACCAATGATTATAAGACCAAGAAGAAAATTAAACCACACGCCACATGCCAACAAAAGCTAAATTTAGTAGAAAATCCAACCTTTCTTGTCCAGTCAAAATTCTATCTTTGATAAGTTTCTGGAGTAATACATCCTGAAATAAAACAGACAAGTATCAGAACTTTTTATGAGAGAAAGAAAATACCAAAGAAATAAAATGATAACAGGAAAAAGAGATACACATTGGAAGAAAAAATTAAGGTAACCATGCCCCATCTAGTGACGTAACTACAGATATGAAATGGTATTGACAGAATCTTCCACCTAAAGCTAATAACATCACAGCCGTGTCCCGTGGGAATATTTGTGCCCACATTTTATCAGCTTAATCCATCTCAAGTGTTGGCAGTCACATCTTGCAGGGTGCAATACACTATACATGCACATTTTAAGAGCCCACCAAGATTTCTTAGCCAGAAGGAACCTTGAGATGCTCATAAAAAAGCACAAATTCACAGCAGAAATGTGGCAATGAGATCAAAGCTACAGGAGGAAGGAAAGTGATTTAACTTTCACTTAATTCGCATAAATAACAAAAAAAAAAAAACAGATCAAATCATAGCAGCAAAATAAATGATGAGTACAACTCAATTTATGCATTGCATACCTGTGCTTCACAACGAACTACAGCCATTACACGCTCATTGTAATGATCCATCCTCAGGGCTGGCACCAAAAAGTGCCTCCGAGCATATAGCTGCACATTTGGACAGCCAATCAGCATGACATACCTTCTCGCACAAAGGAAAGCTTCTCGCACAAAGATTTATTGTTCTTCATCGCATATAGAAAACCAAGGTGCATTCATGAATGTGCAAAAAACTCACAACAACAATCCAGAAAAGAATAAAACCTCGTATATGCAATCTCCGATATATGCCAACATTGCAGCGTTGAAAGAAGACTGAGGTTTGTCCACCTTTGGTGGGCTTGGCAGCCATCTCTCATAACCCATGTATGTTGACTCCTCCACCTTTATTGCACGTATTGGAGTCACTACACCTATTCAACGAATCGGATAGAACAATCAATTAGAAAAAAAAAATAGTCTAGAATAAAAAAAATATGAGTGCAATCAATAAAGAGTGCAAGAAAAACAGAAGTTGTATTTACCTATGGAGCAGCAGATTGAAACACAACAAGAAACTAATATTCACAGTCATCATCGTGGCAAGACCCTCATCCCACATAGTCATCTTCACCACAGCTTTTTTTAACAAGTTCTTCACTACAATTTTACTCCCACATTACAGAGTCACCTTCACCACAATTTCACCATATCTAAGTGTTTGACATCAGAGAAAATACCAATCCTCGAAACGCCATCAATTCTAGCATAAGAACCTCATTTGCTCATCGAGCACGCGTAGTTATAAATTCTAACCATCTCTTAATCTGCAAGATTAGAACGTGTGCAATATCCCCCCCAAATTCACTCTAAAACATTAACCATTACCTTGCTGGCAAGTAACTTCATAAATTCAAAACACAAAACGCAATACAATCACTACAAAAACGAGAATTACCCCCAACAAGTTCACCAAACTGTACAACAACGACAACCAAGGTAATCTCATCAATTGACAGGGTCTGGGGAGGATGAAATACCGAAACCTAATCGATCACAACATTTGGGAGTAATCACAACGATGCATTCATTTCCATTTACCATTTGCTTGTTCAGGGAGGGCGAGGAGTTTCCGAACATCGATCTTCTCCGCATCACTCGCCGGCTTTGTCAGAATCGAACGACTGCGGGGCTGAGACGAGTCGACAAGGCGGCCGGTTTGGAGCATGGGTTTCTTGTAAGTGAGAAGCGGTTTGCGACCGCGGTTGGAGTTGCGGGAGATGCCTTCTCCGGTGTCCCAGGGCGATGCCTTCACCGTCATCATCCTCCTCGCCGAAATGATAGGCGGCCTCGCCGGAAATGCCACCGATAACGCCATTCCGCCACCGCCGCCGGTGGTGCTGAAACAGTGGTTGTTGAGAGATGGCAGTTTGCTGTTTCGTGTTTGTAGTCCTACGCTATCCTTTCCCTCCGTGTTTGTAATGGTTAAAGATTCGATTTTTCTTGAAACATGAAAAAATATAAGATTAATTTTACATATTATATATCATCAATATAAATCAATATCACATCCAAACGTCATATTGGTGAGAATTATCTAAATTGCCTAACTTTGATGTTGATAACAAAACTCGTCATTTTGATTTATGCTATTGTTTTGAGGCGATTGAAGAAGAACTAAGCAATCTGCTTGTTTATCCATGGCTAATAAGTACATTGGATTAGATTGCCTAGAACAAGAATTACCTGCACATTGGAGAAGAAACTTGTATCGTCCAATAAGTAGGGACTTGGGACAACTCCATGAGGACAAGACTGGGATATCAGGTTCCATAACAGCATAGGAGTAGAAACAGCACGACATACACATAGAAATAGCATAGCTGAAGTCGCTGTGAAAATTAGATTTGTCACTGCACTTGGAGATATCCTGGATATGCTAATCTTCCGTGGTTTTAAATACAACCCCGTGCTACAATGTTGGCACGGCATATCGCCAGGAAGCTACTAAAAAGACTGCACTATTTGCAAAAACCTTCAAAAGCTTTTGTACAAGGAATTACATGCATAAACCCTAGAAACAGCTATTGAAAGAAGTATCTAGGATATTTCAGGCTGGAACTTTGAGCTGGCCAGCTGAGAAGAAATACTGAAGCTTGGATATCCAAGTGATGGCCAACATGATCAGTGTGGTTCGTATCTCTACGAAGGTCAAGTTTTCATGGCCGTCGGGTGCATTAGTTCCATGAACGACCACCACCATAACCTCTCCCACGGTAAGACCTGTGCCCTGATCAAGTAAAAACGGCAAATAAGCAATAAGACAAAATTCAAAAGTAGTAGAGTCAAATAGGAGTAATCTTGAATGAACTTGGGAAACCCCTGACTATGTGGACTATGGAGAGAAACAAGAATATTTTGCACATGCACAAAAGGCATGTGATTTAGAATGTGCATCGCTACAAGGTGCGTGTGACTTGTGGACTTGGTACATTGAGTCTAATCGTGCAACTCTCACCTGATGGAGGAGGAGCACCTCTACCCATTGCCGCCAGCTCTGGGCTGACCTTCTGCCCCGCTTCTTGTAAAATGGAAATCAGCTCCTTGGCAAACCTGGCATTGGCAGCAGTGAAAAATGTATATGCTGTTCCTTTTGCACCAGCTCTGCCTGTTCTTCCAATGCGATGAACATAGTCTTCCAGTGACCCCGGAAAATCATAATTTATAACGTACATTACATCTTTAACATCTGCAAGAGAGTCCAAACAAAGTATCAGGCTTCATGTTTCAGGCATCTCAAGAAGAGCAACAAACGCAGATGAAAGAGGGGAAAAAAAAGATAGGTTATCAAGCACAAATGCACATTATTTAACTGGATGAAAATCGCAATGATAGCATGGTAAAGCAGACACCAAAAGCACGTTCAAGTTATGATTCCCCGAGAAACGTGAGCATAACAGCAGCATGTTTAATGCATAAGAAAATGCAACTAGGATGCTCACCTAAACCACGTGCTGCAACATCAGTTGCCGTCATTATTGGACTCTTGCCAGATTTGAACTCTGACAAAACCCAATCTCGTTCAGCTTGGCTCTTATTTCCGTGGATAGATAGAGCAGGCCTACCATCCATCCTGAGCTGTCTAGTAATCTGATCACATCCCTTTTTCATGTCCATAAATATCAAGATTCGGCTACCATCCATGATGTCCTCCAGTAAATTAACCAGCCTGGAACGGAATAACGACGTAGATTAGTCTAAACTCTTCAAAATAAATTAGGAATGAAGCCGATTAGCCAAGCTATACAAGTAAATCACTCGGATAATAAGCGTTCTTGTTATATTTCTGATTCTCGGTAACGATTTCAACGTGTTGCTTAATAGCATGATTCGCTTTCAACTCTGGAGAGCCAATCACCACCTGAGAAAATAAATAGAAAAAGGTCAAAGGTGAGATTTCACTGTAGTCTTGGAATATTGGACCGAAGATGACAGGATGCACTGTATTTCTATCTATTTAATCCATTTTTCAAAAGATATAAAGAACTTTTTTTTATATAGAACAGTTGATATTCATTAATCCAGTAGTGACAGGACAGTTACTTATAGCCCACATCACACCACCTGAAAGGTATGACTAGGAGTTTGAAAATGACTTCAAATAGCATATTGACATAATTTCCTCCTAATGGAGAAATCCAGTGTCTTACTTTGTAAGGGTTGTATAGAAATTGCCTAGCCAGCTGCTCAACCTCCTTTGGCCAAGTGGCACTCCAGTAAAGAGTTTGACGGTCTGGACGGATCTGCATTTGGAAAGGCACAACAGTCAGGACTTCAAGTTATAGCCAGTCTAGCTCTCAGCAATAGTGAAAGCTCTAGCAGGCGATCAGAAGAAGAGTTGCAAAATGATTTCATCTTGCAAGAATGTCGAAAAAGATCAAATAAACAATGGCATTATGGATTTTGGAAGTCTAAACCAAATGTAAATACCGCTTCAGAAATAAAAAGGGAGGCAATCAAGTAAACAGGCCAGACAAGGAATAGGCAAGACTGCTTCATGCAATCAGCATTAGAGAACGATTCGACAAAACAGGCACCATGTACACAGAAAAAAAATATTATTTACTTCCAAACATCCTAAGGAAAAGGTAAGAGGAATTGAACTACAGCCATATAAACATAAAAATACATTTGAAGTCACATGAAAAAATTAACCACAGAAAGAACAGCAATCAAACACATTGTGTTGCCCAGCACTGGAGTAACTGTTTTACCTGGGAAACAATTTTACGAATCTGAGGCTCAAAACCCATATCCAGCATACGATCTGCCTCATCCAAGACCAGATAGGTTACCCTTCGCAAATTAGTATGATGCGACTCCAGCATATCGATTAATCTCCCAGGTGTCGCAATTACAATTTCAACACCTGCATTTAGGAGCCATATAAGATCACAATGCAGAAACACAACCGTTGAGAAACAAGTCTCATTAGAATATAGGTGAATTTATTACCACACTAAAGCAGCGCAGATTCACGAAAGTCAATATGATAGACAAGTCATCTCAAATTTCCTCGTCTCCTCTCAAACTCAAGCATCACCAACCTTTCTGGAGATCACGCACTTGGGGCCCTTTAGGCACCCCACCATAAATGCAAGTATTATTAAGCCTCGATGATGAACCAAATTTAGTTGCTTCTTGTTGAATCTGTACAGCAAGTTCCCTTGTCGGTGCCAGAACTAACACAATCGGGCCATCTCCAGGGGCTGGTAGATACACATGAGTTTTTTTATATATGATAAAGCAAGAAAGAAAATAAAAGGAGAAAAAGGTTACAACAATTAGCCTCCCCCCACCCCCAAAAAAAAAGAAAATAAGGTGTTTAATGTTCAAACTTACCCAAGAATGGTTGGGCGTTGACATGAACAATGGCAGGCAATAAGTAAGCAAGTGTTTTCCCAGAACCTGTTTCAGCTATACCAATGAGATCACGCCCCTTTAGGGCCATTGGCCATCCTTGGGCTTGAATAGGAGTCGGTTCAACGAAGCCAGCCTTTTTTATTTCTTCCATAACATAATCTATCGATAAAAGGAAAGAACAGATGTCTTGATGAGCTCAAACTAATAGCTTTCCACAAGAAAAAAAATTATACTTATTTCCAGTCTTTCAAGTTATAGAATTCAATTTTTTTTTCCAAGAACAACTACCAGGAATATCCGGTGGATGGTGGATCAACAGCACAAAATGGGTCTGATGGTGCTGTTAGTTCAGTTTTTTTACTATACTGTTAATACAAATACAATCACGAGTACACAAACAAAAAACAACTACAGCATAGAGTTGAGAATTAGGAGCCCAAAGAGTGAGATTCCATATCAAGCTCAATTCGCAACATAAACGAGAGGATTGACCTAGTAATTAAACATTCGTGTCAACAAGTTATCTACTAGATGTCCTCATAATCATAATGCTTTCGATTCCCAACTTAAACGCTCCTGCAACCAATTCTAAACTCTTACGAGTAAGCTGCTCGAACACAATATACAAATTCAATATAGAATCAAACAAAAACACACCAAACATCTTCAAAATCACCCAACACCACCACCCCCAAAAACTACCTGGAAACCCGATATCCTCAAAACTATTGACAGGCCTGGGCACATCCTTGCCCTCGACAGTGATCTCCCTCTTCACCCTATACTCCTCCACCTCCCTCGACTCCATGTAAAAATTCTTCTTGAACGGCGTCAATCCATCCAAATCAATCCTCTTCGGCGACGACGACCCCAAATCCACGAGGTCTCTCCTCGCCATCGCCGACATCTCTCCGCCGCAGCTGACGCCGAAGTCGGAATCGCTGCAATGAATTAGGGAATTGAGGGGTTGAAGGGAGGAGAGGGAAAGGGGAGAAAATTAGGGTTTTTGGGAGGTTACCTGTGTGAAGGCTTAGATTTCACTCATCATTTGATAAAAATATAGGATTTAACTTTTGACATTAAGTAATCTGATGAGTTTTTTTAGACTTAATTATTCAAAGATGCACTTTGATCTTTTTGCCCATAGATGCACATTTTTTCCTAAAAATGTACTTTTAGAATTTGTAATTAAAAATAACAAGATTTTACATCAATCTTAACCTTTTCCACATGAAAATTATACCCTGTCCAAAACAAAAAATAGAAGACACTAATTATCTATCGTGTCATCACAATCCGACTTCATTATTTCCTTCGATAATAAGCACTTCAAAACCAAAACCACCAAAATCGAACACTGTTGTATGTTTCGTTGTACGGTTCGTGTTGTACAACCCTTTTGTTGCCGTATCAGTTGTACGTTTCATGTTGTACGACCTTGAACTGATGCATGCAGGACATGATTCTTGATTTGTGTAGAGTCGAGCTGTTGTACGTTTCATCTTGTACGGCCTTGAACTGATGCATCTAGAAAAATTACCCAGAACTGTTGTACGCTTCGTGTTGTACCTCTCTTTTGTTATCGGATGAATTACCTATAACTGATTTAGCATCATGTTCGATCATCGACACCAACACATCATTCACTGCCTCATCCCTCTCTCTGTCGTATCCCTCACATACTCTTCCACCAGCGACAACGACTCCACCAACGAACCTATAACACCAACACCAAGCACAACAAAAAAATCACATCAACAACCAAACCACATAAACTTCCAATCAAACCACATAAACTTCCAATCAAACCACACAATCAATCACACTGCACTACCAATAGACCCTATCTTGGCTCCATCATTGTCGATTTGAGCCATCACGCCCTTTAATTTCTTGGGACGAGAACTCGACAACGAGCTCATCACTCGTCGAATCATCACTGACAGCATCGAACTCGAGTTCGAGTTTGGATCAGTGTTCGATATCGCCAGTTCTTCCATGGATTCGCAAAACCCTAAAAAATTGATGGTTTTGGTTTTGAAGTGATTATCGAGTCGAAGTCGAATGAATTCGGATTATGATGACACGAGTGATAGTCAGCGTCGGGTTTTTTTTTTTTTGGTGGTGTATAATTTTCAGAAGATTATGATTGATATGAAATCTTGTAATTTTTTATTATAAATTTTTAAAATGCATTTGTAGGGAAACAAAATTTGAGGGTGCATCTACGAGAAAAAGTTCACAAAAAATGCACCTTTGAGTTTAACTTTTCTTTTTTTTAATACTATACGATATTATAATTAATTTATTATAATTTATGTTAAATTAGGTAATATTAAATTATCATTCTTTTTTCACAAAATTATGACAAAAAATTCAATTGATCCTTTAAAAGGACGATCAAAATTTATCTCGACTTATATACATAGTTAATATTTTATATTATTTATAATAAAAAAATATAAAATAATATTTGATCGTCTTAATTATTCATTTTGATACATTTTTATTAGACAATATTCCTTTCATCCATTTATATTTTTAAATATTCATTTTATACATATAAATTTAGATTTATATTTTTTTTATTTCAATTTTAATTCTTAATCATATCATCTTTTTTTATTTATTTTTTTAATTCCTAATAATACAAAATTATTAATTAAAAAATAATATAAATAATTTATAAGGATCGAAATGATAAAACGATCCCATCAACAAATATAAATCCGGAGGAGTAATAATTTTACAATCAATAGTGCACGAAACTTTTTCACGTATTTATCGTTCCACCGTTTTATTACTCACATCCTGTATCGATTTTCTAGGGCAGGAAAACACTACTGTATTTCCCTCATCATCGACATCAGCAGCTCCTCCGCGGCGGCTTGAAGTTGCAGATTCGAACCATCCCGTGAGTCGCTTACCAAATCTTTTTATTTATTCAGTTTCGCAATTGGCTTTCATGTTTTGCTTCTCAAATTTTCTTCGGCAGATTGTTCTTGTGGACTCGATTTAGGGGTTTTTGGATTAGGAGACAGACACTGTTGATATAAATTATGCTTTTATATTATCAGACTTTCATGCTTTGATTAGGGTTATGTGTCCCAGATTCGGTTTGTGTTTTGATGATCGAGGAACGGCGAATTGCGTGTATTGAGTGTTGATTAGGTTTTGTGTTGTGTCTAGCTTTTTAGGACGCATGGAAGGGGAAAGAGATTTTGTTAGTGGATTTGGGATGATATTGATGTTATTACTTTTTAACAATATCGAGAACACGATAATATAGCCCGAGATGGAGTGGACTAGGATGTGATCCAGGGTTAATGATTTTTACGATATTAATGAATGTGGAAGAAAACCCAAAGTTAGGATTTGGTTCGAAATATGTTGGATTACGCTTTCCGAGCAAGTTATGCGTCGGGAATTATGCTTGGCTATTGGTGCGTATCCGCTTGAAGTTCTACCTCTTCCTGTCAATTAAGAGTAAGTTGTGCTCTGGCGTAGGATGTGGTGATCGGGAGGTTTTGTTCCCCTCTTTTGATTTTTACCATGTCCTGTGATGTGTACTTGGAGTGTGTCCTAGAGGGATAGAAAAGATTTGTTTTTTTTTCTTCCAAGGGCCGTCTTTCACTTGTTATGATAACATGGCCGTTCCTGACTCATTAGCAGATTTCAATGACTAATGATACTAAGCCACCCCATTTGTGCAATTTTTTGACATTATTGTCATGCTAATAGAAGTTATTGTAAATTGATATTGTGAATCGAATTTTTTTATTTAGTGATTGGTTTCCGTGTCATTCTTAACTTCAGAAGCATTTTTAAGTTTCATTTTGATTGGTTTGTATTCTTTATTTTCATGGAAGGTCAGGATGGCAGGAAGAAACAGAATTCCTCGTGAAGTCTTTCATGACAGACGAGGTTATCCTCCCGAAGGAGTAATGCATCGTGGTCCTATGCCTAGACCACCACCTCCTCACCCAGCTGTGCTTGAGGAGGAACTAGAATTTCGACATGCTGAGATAAGGAAGCTCGTCCATGACAATAATAGGCTTGTGGAGGACCGTGCGGTTCTCGAGCGAGAACTTGGTGGTGCAAAAGAAGAAATTCACCGGTTGAATATTATCATTTCTGATATTCGTGCAGAGCAAGAGTTGCACAGGAGGGAACTTATTGAGAGAGGCCTGAAACTGGAAGCTGATCTTCGTGCAACTGAACCCTTGAAGAAAGAGGTTGCACATTTGCGCTCTGAAGTTCAAATGCTGACTAAGACCAGACAGGATATGTCTAGCCAAATTCAGGCTTTAAACAAGGACCTTACAATGTTGCAGAATGAGAACAAGCAAATTCCTCGTCTAAGGGCTGAAGCTGATAGCATCCGCCAAGAGCTGCTGCATGCTAGGTTTGCACTATTTGTGTACAATGTGATTCTTTGAATATTTGATTTATTGATCTCTTGAATAGTAAGCTTTGCATTACAGAGGTGCTCTGGACTTTGAAAAAAAGGGTCAGATGGAGTTGCTGGAGCAGAAGCGAACTATGGAAAGTAACATGGTTGGTATGGCTCGTGAAATGGAAAGACTGCGTATGGAGATTGAAGCTAACAGGAGAAATTGGGGTGCAGGTATCTATCTTCACTTCTTATTTTAATTTTTATGGAATTGTAAAACTGGAGTCACTCTGTCTCTGTTACCAATTTCTGTTTAGCTCTTCTAATTATTGTGCTGGGTTGGTGATGGGTAGTTGAAGGAGGATCATATGGGATGAAATACAGCAATCCAGATGTTGGACTTGCCGCAGCTTATGGAGATCCTTATGGGACTCGTGTGGTATGACTACTTTTATGATGGAGTCTTGCCTTTGATGTCTTATTCATATGTATATTCATGTATTGCCTATAAATATTATCAGGATTCGTCTGGCAAAGCTCCTCCATATGGTTCGGCATCTACTGGATGGCCTGGAATTGATAAATCGCGTGCTGCACATCGTTGATGCATGTGGTTGCTTGCTGCAAGACAACCTCTTACTTATTGATGATGTTGCTTTCCACTGTGTGTGCTATGGTTCGGAAATGGTGGATGGCTTGTATCTTCCAGTCGCCATAGTAGGCTTTAAGTTTGAAGATACATTGTTAGTCGCATGAAATGGAAGATGATGATCTTCTGTTGTTGTGCTTCTTAAGGTATTCATAAAGTTTGTTTGATATTCCTACAATTTCTAATTGACTGAAGTGCTTTACCTGAAGTTCATGTCTCTGAGTCTGGCCTGTCTTGATATCCATCTCTAACACTTTGGGGGACATATTCATGCTATTTCACTCTCCTTCTAAACCCTAATTGCATGTGCATGTTCCTGTGTTAGGCAGCTGCTTCTTTTACTCGTAGTCAACCAAGGAAGCAGCATATGATAATTCCAGATGGATGAATAAAATCCAAAACCTTGAGCTAGAAAACAACCTGACAGAATGATAAGTGCAATTCAACTTAGAAAAATTGTTAATCTTTTCGGTGTAGCTGTTCGATTGGTGCCTATCCTCTCTCCATGAGTGATGAATCCACTCGAAACATTTTAGTCCCCTATTTAGATCACTATATTGGATCCGATTTCCTTGCCATTGTTATCATGCCCTTATCTTGCCCTGGTGGACACTAGTGTTTGAGAAATTATCTAACTGGCATTTCAGTTTCCCAGCATATATAAGCCTTTTTTTTTTTTTTTGAGTTTCTCATTCAGCCTCTTTCTGTTTAATTAATAGTATCGTCTTTCACCCTTACTCTTATATTGCCATGCCCTCATTACTGATTATGGTTTGGTATAGATTTGGTTTTGTTAAATGCAATAGTGTACAAGAATTTCGTAAGTTGTCAAAGCTGGTGTATATTATATGTACTTTTGCATCGGCCTGAAGAATTAATTTTGTTTTATAGCAAGACCGATTCCTTTATGTTCATCTCTAGTGGTATTCTGGTAACTCATGATATGAGTACTCAAAGCACAATGCGTCTTTCAGTTATGCAGATATTAGATACATCTTACTTAGTCGACGGCAACTGTAATCAAGACATTGTTACAAATCGTCGTACCTAGAGTTCTTGTATGATGGGACAAAAGAGGAGGAGAAGAGGTTGGCATCTTCCTTGAACTTTTGTCTTTTTCATATGAGGTTATTTCAGGCTGGTTAAGTTGCCAAGACAGTATGCTTAAAGGTTTCTTGATGGCAAAATAGTAGGAGCTTGGTTGTTAGTTTTGGAGGTTTATGAGGCGCTGAAGCTCGTGATGCCTAATATCTTTTAGAAATAATAATTTGTGATGACTTCTTAGCGGGTGTTTAGAATATATTTATTTGTTTAAGTTAGAAATGTGGAACAGAGGCTCGGTTTTCTCTAAACTTCGATTTTAGAATTAGAAACTTTCGGAACTGTGCGTGTGTATAGAGTATTATGGAGAGGTTGTGTATTGTTTCTTTGGGTTCTTCTCTTAAGATGCAAGTACTGAATACAATCCCCCCTGAATAGCATCATGTCTCAAAAGAAGTATCCGATGCATCTCTTTTCCGAACGTTTGCTAGTATAGTTTGGAGAAATGGGCCATGGCCCCAGGGATTGGCTTTATTAATTTGAATTCCCCTCAGGGTAGCATTTATACTCCCGACTTGGGTCTTTGTGCATGGAGGAGATGCCATCTTGTTGTGGCTTCCATTGATATGGGGGTCCTGTTTCACATCTTATTTGCTCCTCAAACATCAGTAGGGAACCTCCATTTCTCTCAGAATTTTGTTGGATTCATTGGAATTTGCCTTGAGGTAGATGCACAAAGCTGCATGTACATGAAGGATAGTTCACTGGTGGTTTTCTATGTAGGATCTGCAAGATCAGAATGGAGATGGGCTTGCTTTTAAATGTTTCTAGTGCAATTTGTATGACTACTAGGTATAGTGTCTTGTTGTTTTTATGGAGGGAGCATGCGACAAGTGACTATGTGCAGAAAGGAAATAATGTCAATGTGGTTAGGTTGTGTCGTCGTTTAGTGTTAATTTGAAGTGGCTGTCACTTCTATCTGCAACAAGCATTGGAAGACAGCAAAGTTCAATGAATGTCACCACCATGATTTGTACTATGCTGATGGCATGTGAGAGAAGAAGCCGTCATCTTGGATTGACAGGGGTTTGGAATGTTGAGTTTGGTCAAGCCATTTGGTTCGCTGGTTGGATTTGGCTCAAGTGGATGGCCAAATCAATTGGTGTGAACTGTGAAGAATACTCTCCAGTTCTAGCTTTTGGTCATGATTGGAAGATCAGTGATAAATCTATATTATTTGGGGAAGTTCTCACTCTTTTCGTAGATGGCCCGGGGAAATCCATGGAAGTAGCTCTACATGCACCACGGGAGAAGCGCTAATCACTCGGCTATTCTTTTTAGGCAGGTATTCTGAATCTGTTTTCTGGTGTTATGCATTTTTAGATCTTGCCCTCATATCCTATCTTTTATGTGCAACACTATATACCTTCTCTCCCCAGTATCTGTCTTCAGTAGCTTCAGGATGTGGAGACAACCAGTATCGTACTCTAATCTTTTATGTGCAACACTATTTACCTTCTCTCCCCAGTATCTGTCTTCAGTAGCTTCAGGATGTGGACAACCAGTATCGTACTCTAGAATAGCGCTGTTATAAGTTTGAGCAGGTAAAGGTTCTAGCCTTTATTTAAGTTCTCCTGTATCCTGGAGTTTCGACATTTAAGTGGAAGGTTTTGAGGGTTATATGTTGCTCTGAACTAAGGTGACCTCTCTAGGCTAGTTTATTGCTTCTAATTTGCCACGTGATTTTCCTTATGGAAGTATCAATTTGGTGTGTCGAAGCATCCACTGGAGCTTATAGCTATTTCTTACATGGAGAAACAATCAAAAAGCTGGTTTTTCAGATAGCTGGGAGTAAGCAATTTGCTGTGGGGTTAATGTTGTAGTTCTCCCTTTTGGTTTAGAGTTGTGTGAAGCAATTCGAGCATTATGCGCATGTTGATGGTACTCATCAACATTTATTTTGGTTGAATGGAGATGAGATGCGTGTTTGCTTCAATGAAGATGGGTTGGATCGGTGAGGAGTGTGGATACACTCCTCAGTCGACTAGCCCATCTTCTGTCACAAGTCTTAAATTGTAGCATTCGTGTGTAGAATGGGTAAATTCGTGGAGAGGGCGTTTAAGCAAAGATGTAATCTATCGTTTATGAGGAGAAGATGCAAGTAAGGAGCTGCATAAAGACCAAATGGGTTGGTAGAGTATACGGGCAAAACCGATCAGCCATCACCTGTGACCTTGTGATTCATAGTGACATGGTAGAGTGTAGAAGTCTATGAAGCTCCCACCATGTGCGGGCTAAAGGATTGGTTATTTGCTGAGCATCAGAAGTTATACTGAAGATGTTGGCTGGTCGATGAAGCTTTTTTGCGAATGGACAGGAGAACTGTAGTTTGAACTTTGGAGTTCGTTCAATGAGGTGGTTATATAGTTGCTGTTTCCTTGCTTTTAGAAGCCATAGTAGTCATAGTAAAGTTGTATGTGAGCCTGAAGCGAATATGTCTGAGTTTTCTGTGGAAGCTTAAGTTGCAGAATCATTCTCATCTCTCACTGTACTAGTTCATTGAGATTGGTTGTTTAAAATCATATACTGGCTTTGATTTCTACAGAGTTAGGCACATCAAGTCCTGCTTAAGCTGGTCTTTTTTTTCTTTTTCTTTTTAACTCTTACAACGGGAACTTTTTTGCTATTGGTAGCTGAGAGACGACTTGGATTTAATTTTCTGATTTTTTTTGGTAATTAGGACTTATTTCCTCATCTCGTTGTCATTATATTTCAGCTGTCTTTTCCGATTTTGCTTCAAGTTGGAATCATCACTTCGTCTTATTTTCTGATTTGAATTTTGCAGATCAAGTGCTGTGCTCAGCTGATACGGCTACTTTGACGCAACTGTTATGTGGAATCAGTTATCCTGCTCCTAATTTTCAAATGAATATTGAAGGGACTTGGCAGAAGACTGCCATTGAAAGAGCAGCTTGGAATTCATCTCCTGTTGTGAAATGTAAGCTCTGCTGTGCTTTCAACTAAATGATGTGCTCGGAGTTCAAATTATTGGTCCGAAATGTTGTTTGCATTCTGTTCTCTAACATTGCTAGGCTTTGGGAAAAAATCATAGCCAATAGATAACGCTCCCGATTTAAAGATATGTCATGTTCTAACCATTGAGTCAGTGGTAGCATTTGTTGATCTTAAGTATGTACTTGTACAGTAGTACTAAATATAACAATTTGGTCATGTCATCCCTAAGCAATTATCTTTCATGTCTGAGGCAATGCGGTGTGGTGTTAAGATTTGCCTTCTCAAAATAGAGTGTTTGAAAACACTACGAAGTGCTAGTGAAGCTGAGTGCTGCCTTGTTCTTTTGACTTGTAAAAGCACTTCAACAACCTTGCCCAAACTGTTGCCTCTGGAAATCCAACTGTTTGCTATATTTATGCATGCGTGATGGTTTCTTGCTGCCGAGTGTATCTTCTATGTTGTGACTGGATCGGGCTTAAGACTTTTTAGTTCTGAATAAAATGCCTACTGTAACATGTCTACTGTTAACATTCACCTGTTTAATGCTACTGTGGCTTCGTTGTGTGCGTTGTTTTAGCCATTACCTGGCATTTCAGGAAGATTGTGAGATGGTGCTTCTTATCTCATATAATCTCTCGTTCTATTTGTATCATTCATGTAAATATTGTGCATGTTCTTATGTTCATGTGATGTAACAGGGTGGAAGCATTTCTCTCCTGAAAACTTCTGATGATCGTATGTACACGGGAGGCCGAACTTTGTCTATAGTTGATAGGCAAGATATGAGATGAATAACTTCGGATTTCAAAGGTTGCTTCTCATCTCTGCATTATGTTCTCACCTGTCTGCTACTGAAGTGGTTCGAGAGGCTCAAGACGTGCCTTTGTATTGAACTTCGTCCCCTTCTCCATATGCTATTACGGCCATTGTGAGCTAAAGTTTTATGTTATCACATGAGCTCGGTTGCATGAATTTAGCAGTGTTGGAACCTTTTTGTCAGAGGATAACGTGCATTGCCGGAATGAGGTGTTGATGCACTAGTTGGTCCTGCCTTTTCGAAGAATGGCCTATGAGCTCCGATTTGCAAGTGAAGTTGCAGAAGCATAGTGGAAATATCGACGTTTCAAATGTAAAGCTTCTAATTGAAGTTCAAGAATTCAGATCATCGGATGTTCTTGTCCCAGTGTAGGCGCTTTGTTGAATCTCATATCATCAGATCTCACAAAATGTGCGTTCAATTGGTGTGTTGATGTGAAGATGCCAATTGCTTTAATCTAACCAAATCGTAAGGTATTCTATGATATACGAATGTTACAAACCAATATGTAAGTCTCATAGCGACATGTAGCATGTAACGCGCAAACTAATGATCATGGAGGACCCACAGTATCATATCAAGTAAAACAATCAAATTTATCAATAATTTGAAAACCTATCATATTCGTTCCCAATACCACAGCACTCGGTGATAGCGGGCGAGGATGAGTTACTGCGCGTACGAGCCACTCTACCTCCGCCCACACCACCAGCATCAGCCAGCACCGGAGTACGGCGGCGGCGGCGGATTGAAGGATGGGAGCATAAACACGCTGTTCGTGTCGGGACTCCCCGACGACGTCAAGCCCCGCGAGATCCACAACCTCTTCCGTCGTCGCTCCGGGTTCGATTCCTGCCAGCTCAAGTACACCGGCGTCGCCGATCAGGTATATACTACGGCATCGAGCATTCTCGTGATGAATTGGAGAGAGAGAGAGAGAGAGAGAGAGGGGGGGGTGTGTGTGTGGTTAGGGTTTTGAGTCGTGGTTCTGATTGGTGCTTGATTGATTGTTTTGTGGATTGTTAATAAACGAGAAATGTTTGGGGATGTGATTTGGAGACTTGGGTTCATGTTCGTTTATTTTGTGTGGTTTGGTGCTGTGATTGGAAGTTAGTTTTATGATTAGCTACACAAAATTGGTAGATTGTATGAGCCAAAATGCTGTCTTGAGCAATGATGCTGTTTCAGAAATCTCTGTATTTTGTTTCCGTCGAATTTTGTAGTCAACTTCTAGGGTTCAAGGTAGGAAGGTGCTGAAAGATAGGAATTGTGTTCTAAAGGAAAGAGAAGAGTAAACTGATTTGTGTAATTTGGTCATATGTCATGCTACACCTTATTAGTGCCACTTTACTTCACAAGGCAACTAAAGCCAATGCGGTTTTAAGCAGATGAATGCTGTTAAGAAAGCCAATTTGCTCGTCAAATGCATTTGCAGTTGGAGTTTTCGCATGTGAGTTGTCTTCAGCAGAATAAGCAAGATGGATCACTCTATTGGACCATTGTATGATTAACATGTTTGAGGATACATTAACAGAGAAAGGAGTTGGCTGCACATATATGTGCCACACTCCCGCTGGATAATCATATGTGATCTTGACTTTCAAGTTCAATGTTCCTGATGTTCTATTGTTTCGCTCAATTCAGCTTAGAGTAGCATTTCAAAAGTAAAAGTTCTCTCTTTTCTGCAGGTTGTCGCTTTCGTTACCTTTTTTAACCACCAGTCAGCTGTAGCAGCGCTTCATGCCTTAAATGTACGAACTATTTTCCTTTGCTAAGTACATTATTTCCTCGTACTCAGTGTTACATTCGTGTTTGACACAGTTCCAAACCTGTTTCCGGTTAATCATCTGTACAGGATATATTTTCGAGTCATTTTGGGAAGTTCCTGATAAAGAGACTTTTTTTTTCAGGGTGTCACATTTGATCCCTTCAGTGGAGAAGTTCTGCATATAGAACTTGCTAGGTCTAACTCGAGACGGAAGCGAAGACCTGGTAAATATTATGTGAGATTGTGTTTGGCGACAGAATCTTCCACTTAACTGTTGAGGTTTGTCTGCCATTCTTATTAAATCTCTTCTATGATTTCTATCTGGCTTTTGGTATAGGCAGTTCACCCTATGTTGTCATAGATAAAAGAAGAAGGTACAAAGGAGACAGTGAAGAAGCGTCTAGTCATGATGGTATTATACACTTCTTGTTACATCATCCAAGCCTCATTATGTTCATCCTTTTCATTTGATGTAAATCCTTTGGGAACTATTGCCAATGGAACCTGAACTTCATTATGTTCTTCCTGATTGACCTGCTTTATCAGGGGATGACAATAACAAGGATGCCGAGAAGGAGGATTCTGCTGATGAGGACATAAGGTTAAATTCTTTGAGCATTTAGTCAATTATGTTGACTTAAATCTTCTTAAGAAGTACCCATAGAAATGGGAGGCCCTTTCAACGCTCAACTGTTCCTTCTACGTAGCATGTTGATCTTGTTCTGTTGTACTGTTGCAGTGGTGAGGAAGCAGCGAATACTGATGATGTGCCAGAAAATGTTTGTGAATAGTCTCTCCTGCTGTTATGTTAATATTCGATATTTTTTCCCGAAAGTGCCTTTCTATTTGTGTGTCAATCTTCATATGACTTGATTTTACTTTGTGCAATGTCTTGAATAGTTGTATGAGGTCTGATGTATGCATTTAATCTGATAGCTTTATGTTTGCGCTCGGCAGGAGAAGGTGAAGAAAACTGAGGAAGACGGTGCTGCACCATGTTCCACCCTGTTCATAGCAAGTCTTGGTCCAAACTGCTTGGAAGAGGAATTGGAGCAAGCTCTTTCACAGTAAGTGGTGTTGATATCAGTATGTTGGATTGATTCGTTTTCCGCAATGCCTATTTCTGAAGGATAATCTGGAGAGCTTGTATTCTTCATTTCTCAAAAACCCCACTATGAGTTTGGCTAAGCATGTAGTCTTTGGTTCGCCTGCTGTCAGGTATCCTGGGTTTAATGCCTTGAAGATACGTGCCAGAGGAGGGATGCCAGTTGCATTTGCTGATTTTGAGGTATATCTGAGAAATTCTGCTTGGTTCTGGTTTGTTTTTTCCATTTCAAAAATATACACAAGACAGACTTGCATTACGTTTTTTTTTCTTTTATATCGTCAGGAAGTAGAACAAGCTGCTGCTGCCAAGGACAGGCTTCAAGGCACCACGCTACCATCGTCAGATAGAGGAGGCTTGGTTATTGAGTAATCTCGTGTGCTTTATTATCTTTCTCTTGACTAAGTACTACATATTTGATATTTGAGCTGACATTGCCAAGTTACCACCTGTACTCTTCAGATATGCAAGGTCTAAAATGAGGAAGCCGAATTAGAACTGCAGCAAGAGGGTACTGGGCAATCCGGTTCGGCTAGAAAACATTGTCAGTGCTCGTTTTTGTCTGGTCTGGTCTTACTGGTTCACTTACGACTTAGGATAATCAATTTCTGCTGGTGTGAAGTCGGAAATACATCGAGCTACAGAGGCAAGGACTTGAATTTTTGTTAATGCGAGCTCACACATCGATGAATCTGTATGCTTTCAACCTGCAGTCGGAATCTGCCAGTAGCAGCTAGGAGTCTTAGAGTAAACTAACTATGCAAGATCATGTTTGTGTTGACGTAATTTAGCAGGTTTGCTTGTGTTAAAAATTTCAAGTTACTACCCTTACCATCTTATCATGTGTATTCTCACAACTTATGAGGCCGAAGTAAGGCTGTCTTGATGTTTTCATAGGTTGGTTTTCTCATATGGCTTCATTGCCAAGTTGCTTATGATTGAAGATGTTTAAACAAGTTTAATTCACGTATTTCATGATATACATGGACAAATACAAGGAATTTGATAGAAACCCTAAAATCTTGAGATTTCAAAGCACGCACTTCGTTGTCCGGATGAAGGCCTAGCTCTGTTGCTTCGCTCACTAGTTCGATGCTCAATGGCTTCAGTGACTTGAGAAATGGATATGAATAATCGCTAAGCGTCGTCGTTTCACCTATTGTGAACTTGTGATGGAGGCCAAATTCGGGTGTTTTTGGCTTCTATTTTTTTTAGAAGAACACGACATCGGAGAGGGAGAAATGCGATGTATAGCGGAGGAGCAGACAAAAACGCAGAGTTCATTCGGATTTCAGAAGCGAAAGCGAGTAACAATAGAAAAAAAAAAACGATAAAGAATTAGAGCCACCTTTTTCTGCGGCTCGCGTCACGGCTTTTTCGTGCAGATATTATAGGAGAATTTCACTTGCGCAAAACCAACATTTCTGTTCGAGTTGCTTATACTCCTGTGTTTTACTAGCACTCGTCATCTGTTCATCTAATCGATTTGATTCAGAAAAATTATTTGCAATTACAAGGATTCCATGAAAAAATCAACTGAAATAGAATTTTCTTATGCGTCATAAAAAATGACTGTCTTTAACGTTCTACAAGACTTGTGACTTACATATTCATCAATTAAGTCGAGCCATGCATAATAAGCCATTACCTCACACAGAGGCTCATTTTCTAATCACTTCATATTGCACTAGTCCAGTAGATGCAACTTCCCTTTCTCCAACGGCTACGCATATCGAATTGGGGTGTAACTTCCCTCATAATTTGGACCACCACATGATATATACACTCCTCACATCAGCAAACACGAAACTCTTTATCTCACATTAATTCCTGAAATACTAGCAATACATTCATGGTAGCGTGGAAAGACCATCATAGACCAGGTTTACACGCAAATGAGAATAGTGTAGGAGTAAGAGCCTACAATGCTAGTAGTACATGAAACATGGAATGAGCATAACCCTGAATTTATTGCCAAAATGGATGGTCGGGGTCCAAAACAATAATGTCGCTATCTGTGTGACATAATTTATCATAGTCACGGCAAACGGGATAGCATCAGATATTTTGGAACAACAAAGATTTGCAGTTTTTACATCTCCAAAGCTAAGCTAGCTTCTTCTAGCCTATCCACAAGGTGCCTGCCAGAAAAACTGAGACTATAGCTTATGATCCATATGAAATTTAACGTTTAACCTGAAGGACGTAACGTCTTTGTAATTAGACGATTTTTTTTTACAAGGAAGTGAACCACCTTGATGTATGCAGCAATCCACAAGATGGGAGTCCTACTCACAGCGATCTTGAATGTCCATCTGAAATTAGAAATCAAATTGCAGGTGCTAGCAGTTTGGATTTGAGATTCTGCGCGACAGCATCGATGAACTCCTCTGTGTTAAGATGCATTTCCCTACTCACCCTATAACGAAGCAAAAACAAGTCGGCAGATTAATAGGTTAACGTACTCTCGCACCA
This sequence comes from Drosera capensis, assembly GCA_001925005.1. Lineage (NCBI taxonomy): Eukaryota > Viridiplantae > Streptophyta > Magnoliopsida > Caryophyllales > Droseraceae > Drosera > Drosera capensis. The sequence goes on along the minus strand of LIEC01010124.1, from coordinate 5,700 downwards.
CAGATTGACACCAGTTTTCAATGCCACTTACTTTGAACCGTGAACTAGTAACGCCAGATCCTTGGTCATTTTGCCGGACTCAACGGTCTCAATACAGACAGCTTCCAGTTTCCGAACGAAGTCAAGCAGCCGTTCATTCCCATCAAGTTTGCCCCTGTAAGAAGGTGGATCAACGACAAGAATAGTCATAGGGTGCATATCGTCATATAACAGACTTTATCATAGTGATGGAATAAAACAGAATGGCACTAAGGTTGCCAGCGATATATAGGAGATGGCATTCAATCAACAATTGAATGAGGTATTCATTTGTCAAAAACATGACTCTAGTACTTTAATCTCAAGAAGAAATGACTGGATAAATAGCTTCCCTTGCAGAGAAGAATTTCAAGTATTCAAATCAGTAGCATTATGCCCGGGATGATGTATTGCCATTTCAGAAAGTGCAGTTCAGGTAGACTGTCAGTGAAGAAGAGCTTTGTTTGCCGTGGCTAAGAGCGAAAAATTTACCTGTGTTCTAGTCCTCTTGACCATGCAAATATTGAAGCGATACTGTTAGTACTGGTTTCTTGACCCTTTTGATGAGCTCTATAATGCCGAGTTACAGTTCCATGAGCTGCCTCGGCTTCCAATGTTTTCCCATCAGAGGATATCTGTGGAAACAAAACCGTAGAATTTGTTAGCTGTAAGCCCAAATAATCAAAGGGGGTGGATTTTAGTTAAAACCAAATGACTGTTCATAAAAACACAAGTACCAACCAAAACAGATGACATTAGGCCAAGGGATCCGAAACCTGCATCAGAAAGCAGCTACTTTGAGAGGAAACATAAAAAAGAAGACCAACCATGAAAAGATAATACCAGGGAAGAATCCTAAATTCAAGGCCACCAAACTTATTAGGAGGTTGCAGCTCTGTATCTCATGAAAGTCAAAGGATTCATCAAAGCCCTGGAAGTCTCCTCAAAAGGATATCGTTAAGGGCATCATATGATCCAGTTATGTTGAGATTCATACTGAACTTGCATTGGATCACTCTGTATGCATAAATTAATAATTTCTTTGTACTTACCTTGAGCAAGTAGGTCACTCTGTACATCTCCATCATAATTTTTGCAGGCCCAGACATATCCGCCATCGCTTTTTATACAGTATGCAACCATATCATCGATCAACCGATGCTCATACCTGGACAAAAACAAAAATCTTTGTCAAGCATTTGCAGGCAGGTTAATGACTGCATAACAAAACAACCACTGATTTGTATGTAGAATCACCATATAGAGTGCTCTTCAAACTTTTGCTTCCATTTCTCTTCATATACCTCCTGAAATATATCCTTGAATCTTCGGAGGTAAAAATAGAAACAAACTATTAACTCCAGGATGAAATGTGAAATAAAAGATGAGTGATACTTATGCGGTCTTAAAATAATAATCAAGTAGAATACTGTGTACCTGCCATCATACTTCTTAAGGATTGTGTTTTTTGTGCTCAAATAAAGAGGCCACTTTTTCGCAAATGCCAAAGACATAGATGATTCCGCAAAAGCCCGAATGGACTGAAATTGATAATGTTTGTTCAAAAAGTCTAGCAGGATACATGACCCTTTCGACCAAGTGCTCATAAAAGAATGGACAACATCATCTAATAGGCGTTCATACCCCGTCAACGTTATACATGGCTAGTGCAACTCCAGGCCCCTTAAAGTCATAGACATCAAGTTCTAAAGGGTTTCCACCACTGTCTGGAACTGCATTAAAAAAAGGTTCAGCAGTCAACTGACCCTATAAGCATTACAAATGCAATAAAGCTGATCATATTCTCAAGACATGAGTCTGCAAATTAACTTACCAAATACCAATTTCAGCTTTCCAGGCTCGTTGAGAAGCGTATCAGTGGCCCGATACTGATCACCGAAAGCATGCCTACCGATACATATTGGTTTCTTCCAACCTGCAGAGGTGGCATAAATTGCCCTTAAACCATAACGCAATCGCTAGGAAAACTGATATGCAAATTAAGAAGCAACAAAAAGTACACATACCAGAAACAATCCTTGGAATATTCTTACATATGATAGGTTCACGAAACACAGTTCCTAGTCATCAGAAAAATTCACTCGCATTAAAATACAAACAGTTGCAGGTATGTAAATACACAAAGAAATACCATTGAAGGTTGTATAGTGTGGTTATAGGATGCAAACCATTAAGAATGTTTCTGATCGTGCCATTGGGACTTCTCCACATGGACTTCAACCCGAACTCTTTCACTCTCGCTTCATCTGCAACATGCCATGCAATTCAAGCTTCCATCAGAACAGTCCCATTGAGTATCCAAGAATGAGCTCCCATGCCAAAATTTGACATTTCCTTATGCAAATCCGTGCTCAGTCACGTTACCTCATGAAGATTCAAGATCAATGATTTTCGTACATTTACGCATAGATGCAACAAAATGATAAAACTAACCAGGAGTTATAGTAGCACACTTCACAGCAACATTATACCTGCATTAGGTCAACAAATGAAACATATGACCTGTTAGGTAGACAAAAGATCACCATGGACTCCTCACTCATGGAGCCGCGGAATATGACTGTCCCCATTACAAGCTACATGCTGGATGTGGACTTGATAAAATGGCACATTTTAATTTTTGTAATACTGACATACTTGAGCGTAGCTTCAGCGCTTTCAACAGTGACCTTATCATCCGTAGCATCACGATTCAGTATGCCCAAATCATAGTACTTTATATCCAAATCCAAGTACGGGAAGATAAGCTGCAACCATGACAAACCCAAAAACCATGACACACACAAGTAGAAAAGGAATATTCAAGCCATATATGATATCAGGAACAAAAAATGACAGAGGAGGCAGGTCCAGACCTTGTCCTTGATCATTTTCCATATAATTCGAGCCATTTCATCGCCTACGTTGAAAAGCAAATGGATCAATTGATTTCAAATACATAATTTACACAAACATTAATCAAATCAACAATGCTATGAAGTGTTACTTATTATAAGTAACACAATATTCATGCGCCTTCCGCCCCCAAGTTGGACCTATTGTTAAAGCTAGTATCTTAACCAAGTGACTATAGTTCACAACATCAAATCCGCTACCCCACATATATCGCCCTTTATATGGGTCCGCATCCCTCTCCCTTCAAGCAGGGCAGAAGGGGCATTTTCATCGACGGCAGGTCAAGATACATATCATAATCATAGATTTTTATTTTTACTTTTATTCTGGGTAACGCATAATCATAGAAGCTTTCATTCATGGTAGAGTCGATTCCTGGACGATCAGTCAAACTAAGTTGACCACCAGACATCAACAATAAACCACAAACCAAAACACAGAATCAAATTAACACTACACTGTATCACACACACTAACCCTAATCATACCAACTCAATCCAACAAATCCAAACCCATCAAACCTCACCATCCATTTCAACAATCGGATTCTCCACTTTGATCACATCAGGCTTCTCCGTCGCCGCCGACGCCGCATAACACCTTAGAGAGCCAACCATCAACCGATGACCAGAGAAAGACACCAAGCCTCCGATTCCAAACTTATCATTTCGGTTCCTCGAAAACGAGACCTGACTGAAAACCCTAGAGTTCGGGGAGGCCACGGCGGCAGCGGTGGCCGGAGAGTGGAGAATCGCGGCGGCGGAGGACATGATTCGGGATCGGATTCCGAGCATCGTCGGTCAGGTCACGTGATGCGGAATGCCAGGTGGTGGCGGCACGTGACCGGGAGGTGGTGGACAGAGGTGGTTTTGGGGAGGAGTGAGAGAATGATGCCTTGGTGCGGTGACTTTGCGTGGGAAGGGGGGAGGCGAGTGGGGTTTAATCTCGGCCGTTGGATTGGGGATCTCGAGGAGTGCTTATGGAACATTAGAAAATGAAGTGATTCTTTCTACACAGTGTGTAACGTGACACATAATATTTTGTTATTCACTTCGTTATTGGCTATTAGCGATGCAAACATTGACTATTATTATATCAAAGTGGAATTTTAATTCTGGAGTTTGATATTGCAACATTGGTCTAAAAATTAATTTATCTATATGCTTATACAAATAATTTATCTATGTATAAATTAAAATCTTGATATAAACGTTTTTTATGTTGATATAATAAAAATATTATATATTATTAATATTTAAGTAAAGTTTGTGTCATGACATAACGAATGAATAGGTAAGATTAAAATATACAAATTAAGAATTAAAATTAAAATATTATTTTTTAATCTCAATCATTCATTCCTAATCATATTAATCTCTATCATTGATTTTTTATTAGATATAATTATGTCATGATATTTTTTTTTTCTTTAAAAAAGTATTATTCGAGGTTGATAGTTTTCATTCAAGTGGAAATCCAGCTTGTGAATAACAAGATCTTGGATAACATCTAACCCACAACCTCGAACGTTTTTTTCTCGTCATATCAATATGTTGTTTGTGTTAATAGTTTTTTTTTTCTTTTAAACACATGTTATTATGTTGTTTGTTCAGTGAATATATTGCAATGATTAAGAATGGAAAAAAGTTCAAAAACTTTTGGAGTTTACTCTCTAATGTTATAGAAATGGTATTATATGTTGTGACATATTTCAATGTGAATAATGTGTTAATTCATGTAATTCAATGGTACATCAACTTGAGTTTATATTTAATATTTCACATACTTACCTCTTATTTTGATTGTTAAAGTGGAAAAAATGTATGAACTATTTTTTTATAAGAAAAAAACATATGAACTATTAATATAATGTGTTCACTACACTGTTTTTCAATGTCATTGGGGATGACAAACAAAACATTAATATGTTATCGAAATGTTATTTATTTAATGAAAATGTGGTCCGGATAACAAATCTTCAAGTTGGTGTATACTGTACCATATGAACTATCTTTCCATGTGTTCTGAAATCGATCAGTGAAAATGATATGAGGCCATGACTGATCAAACTGGTTAAAACAACAGGGCATCCGGTAATCATAATATCCTTATAACTTCAATGCATCAATTCATCAACTCAACTGACATAAATGGACATGGTACGGGGCTCGCGCCTCAAACCACAATGAGCTAACAGGCCAACACATCGAATAGAAGGTACCTTTCTAGTATACAGAACTTTAATCCAGTAGACGAACAAAATGTTGAGTACATCAAAGTCTGAGCACAACCTTGATGGATACAACATGAACGATGACTATAAATCTCATAAACCTTGTTAATCATTCACTGAACATCTTGAATTCAGGTCGTAAACTTGTGGGAATAAAGAATGATCAGATTGGCACCACTCTCGCCTTGTACATGCAAATATAAGCCATATGCCAGTCACCTGCAATGAAGAAGTTGTTATCCGGTTAGATGCAAGAGGCACTGCTAAATTGTTACACATCAGCGAGAACAGGTTTGTCAAGCAGGAGCACCTCGTGGCAAGAAGAAATATCACGAAATATTAGAGAAATAGCTTATAAATAAGCCCTTTAAAGCACCACTTATCTGTCAATGAGAAACAAAATTAGAGAGTTTCGCATGTTATACCTCCACCAGAGAGCTTAGTTATGTCCTCTTCGCGCTGTTGGATCGGATTCTCATCATCAAACTCGATCCATTTCCCTGCAGATAACAGCAAGTTTAAGTCAAAACGGT
>LIEC01010123.1:0-19716 GCA_001925005.1 Drosera capensis | reverse complement strand
GTTGGTGTGTACAGGTATGTACCACTGAACTCATCCTTTCTAATTCTACTTCGTTCATTTCTTAATACCATTGTATTATTCCTGTTCATTAAGATTCTAACTTCAATAAGATTTGAGTTGCATGATTGTTACTTATAGGGATGTAGTTTCCTTTTTGTGGATATTTAGATGGAAGCAAATTGCTGATGAATATTTGTTTCCTTGCAGGTTCTCGCTGTTGAATTTTTATTTCAACCCCAGCTCAAGACCCACCAAGCGAACCATCTTATGCTGGAATCAGGTCTAAAGCATTTGGAATATGAGGGTATCTGTAATGTTTTAGCAGCCTGTCCTCATCTTAAGAGTCTTTCTATTGTGCTTTCCATGTTGCCAGAGTACCAAGAACTACGTGTACACTTTTTTTATCTCCCTTTTTTGTTTATCCATTCCGCATTTTGCTTCTCCCAGTACATTGAAGTTCTTGTTTTTGTGCGTGATTGCTCTTCCCAGTACAATGATTCTTATTTGAGGCTCCATTCCAACTTGAGGGTGCGGCTGCTCGAAAAAGCTGAAGAAGCAAACTTGGAAGTCATACAATGTTCGCAAAGTCTAGCCTTTCTTGAATTCAGGAATTATTCTGGGGAGTACCAGACATGGGAGGATAGGGAATTCGATGAAAGCAGGTTCTTCGAAGGGACTGATTGGGGAAGTCCACTGCTGCTGGACCTGAAGAAGAAGCTCTTCATGAATCTGAATAAAATCATCTATGTCACTAGAAAGAAGCGGTGTGAGGTCAATGTTGATTCAAGTGCTGAGAAGAGCCTCGACTCATGGACAGCACTCCAGGACTCAAAGCCGTGGATGGATTTCAGATCCCTTCCTGATGAAGTGAAGATGAGTACTGTCACTGTCAGGTTCACGGAGTTCCTGCCATCAGGCCCGCGCACTTACTATTCATATCCAAGAAGGCTACTTGATGAGGAAGCAGATGAGCTGCCTTGAGTCCGAGTCAGTTGAGATTCTCTTAGTTTCGACTTTAAGACATTAAACTTTGTAGGAGCAAGAGTTGTTGCTGCTGGGTCGTTTCCTTCTTTCTTTTCTTGCTCAAGAATACATTCTGTTGTGTTTTATCTGTTTCATGTCAAACGGAATGTTGCAGTGTGTTTCGTGCTTTGATTTGTGTCAGTGAGAACACCTCGCGTTGGAGCGATGTGTCTCACATTCATGATGCTTTAGAAACATGAGTTTCAATAGGAAGAACGGCTCATAATCTGAGGCCAATGTATATATCTTTTAACATATTCTTTTACCTGTGAGGTTATTTCGAACCAATATATGGATATTGGTGAATAGATAACTTGGAACTTATGTTTATGATATCCTGTAAAATTATGAACTGCATACCTAAAGCTAATGAATGATATTGATCCATGAACTACATATAGTCGCAAGATTTCCTGTCTGCTTCTTTCAGGTAAAAACATCCGTTGACAATTCTGGGCCAACTAACAAGCAGCAGTGCTACAGAGCTACTACAGCAGCTGCAACAAGTAGAAATCTCCTGTCATTCGCAATATGAGCTATAGATTTTCTCCATGAATCTGCATTGTACAAAGTATGTGTCTTAATATGCAAATTGCAAAATTTGACGTACAAATGTATGAAGAGAAGACTCATGAACGATCGCAATTACAATATCTTGTGATGTCTGTCATCGGGATTTCGATACTAAGTTTCTACAACCTCATAGAGATCCATATTTTCTGTTGTTCTTTTAACTGTACTACATCAGCGACTCGACAGAAGCAAAAGAAACAAAGAGATCAACAGCGCAAGCTATTTCCTGCTCGAGAAAAGCATGCTTCTTGGCTGCCTTGTTCATCTTCAGAAGTAGGATGAGCGCTCTCTGATATCATAACAAAAGAAGCAACCAAACATGTGTCCAGTAGCAACAATATTAGAACAAGAGCAGGCAAAGAATGCAGCAGCAGAAGAGAAAAATCGACACTCGACCGAGTGACTTATCAAGTTGCATTTCTTGCCTTCTTATCCTAGGATGTGAACCGCCACCATTGGTACCCATCATTGAAGAATATGAACTCCCGTATGCAAACAACTCTGTATACGAGCTTCCCCAAATCCTCTTTCGTACCAATTCACTGAGAATTTCCAGTGATGGACTTATAAGCCCCGCCATCACTGTAGCTGCTACATTAGATGGTGATGAGAACTCAATTAACCTGCCATGAGGGTCATGAAAGTGTTGGTGATGGAGTATTGAGGAATGATATACAAGATGATGGGGAAGAAGTTGACTGTCCGGGTGAGATGAGATCTGAAGAGCAGTAGTCGTAGGCCTAGGTGGAATGGAGAGATCAAGGTTGGTGATCCCGGAGCCAGAATCATCTCGAGACCCTCCACGGCCATATAGTGGAACCAACAAGGATTCCGAGATGTTGGCTTTACAAACTGGACATGTTTGCGCTGGTTCAGTGCTTCTGAGACGGAGCCATTTGAAGATACAAGCCCAACAGAAGAGGTGACCACATAGGGTGACCACAGGCTCATAAGCAGACTCAAAGCAAATGCTGCAATTGAAGCAGTCGTTGGTGGTTTCTGAGTCGGCCAGTACAGGCACGAGAGATTCATGCTTGTGTTCTATCGTCTTTACATCTGGGTCGACCTGCGTACAGCCATGTGCAATGTTCTGCTCGAGTTCCATAGAATCCATACTTCCTGTAACAATTTTTCCAATGATATGGATGGGTCAGTGATTAAAAAGATAGATAAAGGCAAAAATAAAGTCGAATATTGATTGTAGACAATATTCCAATCAATTAACTAGAAGGATAAGTTTTCAAGCTAAGCAATCAATTAGCCTACTCGAATACGGAAGCGTACAGAATATTTTGCATAGCAAAATCATACAAACCCACAATATACTAGATCGGTAGACCTCATCGAGGTAATCACAATCCTTAGTATGCATGCTTACTCTATGCCCCGATTCTAACCGAAACTATGACACAGTTCATCAAAAGTCAATCTGATCCCATTGTACCGACACTTTCTTTCTAGGATCTCGATTTAGACTATCTTGAAGCAGTCAAACGATTTCTAAGAGAAATCACGAAATAAACCATAATCTCAGTGATGAATCCACGCCCGAGCATCCACTGTCATGATTGGCCAAGTCTTTTAAACAACTCTTCCCGTAACCATGTGGTCAGGGTTTCGACATTCAATGATTACGTTAGATTACAATCTCTCATTGGCATAACAGGGCTACGACTGTATACAATTCATCCTCCCAGCACTTGAAGGAATCACATGGGTTGTTGTCTTTTGATTCCCTATCATGAACAGAAGTCTAGCTACTTATAATCCCATTGAACTCCTGTCAACACATCCGATTTCACTTTTGAATACAAATCAATCTTCACCCAAAACAAAGATATCAAAGCAAAGGAACAACAATGATGACATGCGAAATCCTCAAGCCAAAACAGGATCCAAACAAATCCCAATTCAAACAAACATGATCAAATACCAAATCAACAAATCCAATCACCACTTATCAAATGATCAAAACCATTACTACAAGATTCAAGAAACAAACCCAAATCGCGATATTCAACCCGAAACCCCTTCTACCTTGATCCGATCAACGATCAAACAAAACTCAACAAACCCATCATGAAATCAAACCAAAACAAACCCTTTCGAGAGTCAACAAAACCCTTACCAAATCAATCCAGCAAATGGGCAGATACAAAAATCACCAACACAAACCCTCCAATGAAAATAACAAATACCCAAAAGATAAAGAGGCTTGGATACAAATATCTATATGTGAAAACCACCAAGAAAAGGAGATGAGATGATGAAGATGATGATGAAATGAGATCAAGGGATATTTTTGAATAAAAGGACAGAATATATAGGAGGGGTATGTTTGGTAGAGGGAAAAATGGGCGAAGTTACATGGTGACCACGTTGGCCTAACAAAGCCACCTAGATGAGATTGAGATTGATATTCACATGTGATTACCATTGTGTTTGCACATGTGGATGTTTCATCACGAGTAAGTCAAGTATTTATCTTTCGACGCATATGGATAAGAGGACGTCTTTTTTATAAGTTCCGTATTATGTCCTGATAATTTGGATCATAATACTGAGGTTTGATTTTTTTTAAACTTTTTTTATCGGGTTTTAACGTTGAGTCTCGATATTGTTAGTGATAGGGGTAATATTGTTGTAACCAACATTATCCTCGTACCTCTAACACCTCTTTGGTGACAATCGTAATAATCGGGTGTTGTTTTTATATTGTTGGTTGTTTGCTCTTTGTTATCAGGTCCTAATAATTTCATATCCTATTCTAAGTTCTAATAGTTTTTAAACCATATTGTCTTAATCGTCATTATCGTGGTTTTTCTTCTATTGGTTCCATGCTTCACATTCATATTGTCTAATTTGTTATAGATTCTACAGATCCTATTTTCCATAATTGATACTATTTCAATGCGCATTTTCATTGTTCCATCTATGTCATTTTTGCTATGACTTGATTAGTTTTAATATTATTTGTTTTGTTGTTGTTTTGTGTTTGATGATTGTTTGGGCATCGGAACAGACTACATAAATTACGTTTTTTTCCAAACGTTGTCAACGGACGTGATTATCCGAGGAGGTACAACACCCTCGACTTATCCAATCACATGGTTGTACGAATAAACATTTCATAAAATTGCGCCTTTGCATAAAGTCGACAAGACTATGTCATATTCAAGATAGAAAATGACCAAGAAAAGGTTAAGGTACTAATCTTCGCGAAACATTCGTTGTAAGGTTATTATCAAACCGATCGATCAATCTTCTAGCCCCACGGACGTCGTGGTTGGTTGTACTACTAAGAAGATTTTGGGAAACCTAACGGGGAATTAGTGGTATAAGATTCGTCCCAACTCTATATAACAAGAAATAAAAACTATAGAATGGACACATAACTTTTATTTGTATTGGTCCATTTTTCTAGTGGGCTCGTTACAATAATTCTTGTTATTGTCCTAACATTATTATTCGTGGGGTTCTATTTTTTTTGTAGTTGGATGGAAAAAAGACATCCATTTCGTTACAGTTCGTTATCAAAAACGTGAAATCCATGTGCAGATTAATCTTTTGTATAGTTCGATGCATTATAATTGTCATCCATTTTTGGGAATACTAATCATTTGGGCAAAAAGTGGGTTAAACGGTGTTTTCCCTTGCTGCTAATTTTAGTGGCTTCTTAACACAGATTGTGATTTTTTTTAGTGGTTTGTAGGCACATGCGATAGACTTCGTCAATTGATGGAATTATTTGTGTTATTGTTATTGTTGTTATCGTCTAGATAGTTGCTACTACGGCCGCTACAACCACCACGATAAAGTCAATTACACAGATTGCGATTATCGGTGGTTTACAGTGGATGATTCTCTTGTTCCAAGTATAAAGTATATGTTCGATTAGTTTTACGCCACCCACACCACGTGTTGTTTATTAGCATACAAACTATTCATCACAGTTAAAAATCTTATAGTGTTAATATGTTTGAATTTCTTCGCGCACACGAATCTTTTTTTTTTTTTTTCATCTGTTAAAATTGAATCTTTTCTTGAAAGAAGCAAGAAATGTGTCTTAATCTCCTACTTGCTTAATCTTTCTTCGGCCGGCGACGACAAAGCTCACCTGTCAGTGAATCTCTATGCCAGTTATCTTGTCACGTAGAGTTACCCATCTACTTCGATATGTGAAGTCAAATTCCGACTCCATCGATCCATCTCAACTGATCATAAACATTCGGAAGAAGATTCAAAAAGCCGGAACGGTGTCGATTCATGCAGAGTGCAACTTTAAATGCTTGACTTTGCAAGAAGTTTTTGCTGCTGTTTGCTAAGTTTGATTTTAACAGCATCATGAGAGTTGGAACGCTTAGAATGCCAAGCACTCAGACCTTCGCAGCAAACTCCTTCGCCAATTTGTCGATCTGGGCTGATCATACGACATTGTTCACACAAGGGTGCCCAGAACTCGACAAGAACAGGGGTGTCAGATTCGAGCATGAGTGACTGCCATCACCAGGGTGCAAGTTTCCAGTGGAAGGAGACACTTAAGAGGTAAGATCAGTAAGTACTAGAAAACATAACATACAATTACCTTAAGGATCGCAGATAAAGACTAATTCGGCAGATATTATAAGCTCGGCATGTTTCCTCAGCATATAATACAGTACGAATCCGACTTCTATAAACAAGCATACTTCATACTATCACAGCCGTGCATTAAAACATATAATGTAGTGTAATGAGGACAAACATCGAGGAATGCACTTCAGTGACTCATTCCTGTATGACCATCAGGCCAGTACTCAGATGAATGTGTTCCTTTTAACAAATTACAACATGTTATCATTTCAACCACCCGCTTTTTTCAGTTTATTGAAATTTGTATGAGGTACATATTTGTTTAACCACTCACCAACTAGATCAAACATATAACAAGATCATCTTTAACTCAAAGTCACCTAGGGCAGGAATATGACACCAAAATTCAAGTTGACAACGGATCTCATCAATTTCTAGAGAACGAGTTTGGCCTTCAGATCTGACACTTCTGTCAAGGTGGTGTTGGTCATAAGGTTCACTTCTCAACTGAAACAAAATCTCGGTTTGCAAGGTAAGGTTGTATACATCCCTCGTGTGAGAAAAATGCCTTAAGAAAATACGGACCATGAACATGAACAACATGAACTAACTTTCAAATACGGACCATGAACATCATGCCTTAAGAAGCCACAGCCAAAACTATAAAAGTATGTTTGACAGCAGAACATTCATTCAAGGAGAAAAATGCCATCCCGATTACAATTACAATCACAGAACTGTGATAAAAATTAGCTAACTTGAATGAAAGTTGGTCTTGTCTTTGTGGAATGAAAGGCTCAGCAAAACCCAGATCAAACAGTAATCAGAGGAACCTATTAAACAGATTGTACAGTAAACCTTGGTTTATCTTTCATGAGCTAAATGTGGAAAAAGACCAATGCTTGTCCTGCTACCCGTTCAAGTGACTACAGTATGACTGAGTTTCCCTCTCTTTCAACTCATTAAAAATACTAGCCATATTATGACTATCCTATCGTCAGCTCGATGTTACGATAGATTTCTAAAGCCAGAACAGATATAACATGCGACGAGTTAAAACTTTACAAACCCATAACTGCTACGTTGTTTGATACTTGATATATGGTGAGCTACTGCATTGTTGATACTTCAGGCCTCGCCCATGAATGGCTCCAGGAATGTCATTACTTTCCAAATGCTTTATATCGAGTTAACCTACCGAGAACCTTCTCCTGTTGTGAATGGCTCAGAGCTAGACTTCCCACGCATACCCATTACCACATTCTGGGGCCAAAGCAGCTATGAAGGTTAATGATTCTGCTAAAGTCTGGCCTCGAATCATTCCATTAATAAGACCATCTTTAGTCGCAGCTCCCCTGGGAGCCATGTCCAGGGGTGGCCGCGTGAATCTGTGATTTAGGTTGTGGCGATGAGATTTCTGGCTGTGCATTCTTCCTCTTCTTCTCAGGGCAATTAGAGATGTCGTCTAAAGCTCGTTTGGTACCAACAATCTTCCCCATAGCAGCAGTTTGGGCCGACTTTCTGTGCATATTTTTAGTCCTTGTCCACCCAGAAGCCGCTGTCCTTGATCTGGCATAGAGAGGCCCACATGATGTTGCAGAGAAATTGTTCGCTCCTCGTGTTCTAGCATCCCAGCCAGGGCCACAACCATATCAACTCTGTCATTCAAATCTGAGCTGGCCATCCCAAATTTGGATAGAACAGTTAGGCATGTTGTCCGTTACATTCAAATCCACAAGAGAATTTCTCGCTTACCAAAACTCGACGGTCACTAGCTTCTTTTGCATCAGTATCACTGGCCTTCCTTCTATTGTCCTGATCTTCCACTTATTCTCGCATCTCTTTCCATTTCCAAACCTCCTGATGATAGTTTCCTTTTCCGAACCTTCACCACCCACCTTTGCCTGATCATCCTCACCATCGTCGCTCATGGGGTCATCGTATTCTGTTCTTTCCTTTCTCTGTTGGTCGTCTTGATGAAGAGTAGGGCCTTGGTTACCCTTTGCCGTACGTACTGGAACAAAACCCTCGGGTCTTCCTTCGTATTGACATTGCCCTTAACCAAGGGCCATATTGAAAGATCTCAGTCTCATTGGCACCTCGGTTATCGTTCCATTCTGGCTCTATGGAGCAGTCAAACACTCTATGACCAATCACTCCACAACGAAAAAAGAAATGCGGGATTCGTTCATAAGAGAATGCAATCCAGCATTTTTTTGACGTCCTTTAGAGTAACCATTGTACCTCAAACTAAAGGACGCTTGATATCGAGATCCACCTTTATTCTCAAGCATACCCGTGTGCCTCACCTTTCTCATCCACATCAATATCTAGTACTCGACCTACTTTTTGCCGACCACAGCCGCTACTCCATGGGTTATCCAGTGGGAGGTTATGACATTGGATCTACATGGCTATATGATCAACTTTGTAGTCGTCTAGGCGCTTCGATGCAGCATGCCTCCTCAAGACGACTAGATTGTTTTCGTAGTGCCATGGACCGCCTTCTACAACTCACTCCATATCCTTTGCCTTCTCAAACTTGAACATGAACATATTCTACCCCATAGCTTTGCATTCCACCTAACCGTATATCATCCAAGTTTTCACGATTGACGCCTTCAATACCTCAATTGAAATGTTCCGGGACATTAAGAGCTTCGCAACAACTTTCCTATCCGCAAACTCATCCGCCTGATCTGCTTCATCTCTCCCCAGATCTATGGAGTCTCTGTCTCTGTGAGACATAGCTTCCGCCCCAATTGCTCCAAGCATTCCTCAACAGCATCCTCTGAATTGGAAATACCCAGCGGGGCATCATCACCCTTCTGCACAGTGATTATCACCACACCAGCGCCCACAACGTCGCCAGAATAACTCTCCCCCTTGGGATAAAAACGCTCCTCTAGTCGCCCCTCTAGAGAGAGAACTAAGGAGAGATTAATTATTTATTACAGGTCCATTCTTTTCTTTTCTAATCCAACCCTTACCATTCTTTTCTTTTTCTTTTAAACTTCTTCCAAGTTCCCTCACTCACAGCCTCCTCACCACCCATCATCATCGCCGCCGCCCACCTTCTCCTCCAATGAGAACCGGATTCCTCTCCCTCCCATTCTCACTCATCAAACCCAAGCCGCCGCCTCGCCACTCACCCCGCATCAATCTCATCCACTCCAATTACCACACTACCCCCACCACACAACCCCACAACAAGCACCCAACTACAAGTACAAATATCTTCACCAAGATCAGCCTCATCGTCGCAGGGTCCCCGAACACCCGCCTGTCCCCGATCCTCGACGAGTGGGTCGTCGACGAGGAGCTGGGGAGGAAGATGACGGCGCTGGATTTGAGGGATGTTGTCAGGGGTCTCAGGGCCAAGAAGAGGTTTCACCAGGCTCTCGAGGTCAGGATTACGATGTAGGGTTTCGTGTTGGGTTGTGTGATTGAGTCTGGGGTTTAGGGTTTGGAGGTTGATGGTTGAGTGTTGGTGTCGGTATGGTTTGGGCCGGCTACAGTGGGTTGTTTGTATTACCGTTGAAAATTGGCAAAATCAAAATTGAAAATAAAACATAATATTCATTTTAGTTTTAAAATAATTGAAATCTTTTTTTGTCAATCCTATAAATGAAATCATTCTATTTTTTATAATCTTTTAATATAAAAAAAATATTAAATCAATATCATTTGTTACATTATATCCATTAACTCATCTCTACAAAAAAAACAAAACTCTATTATCATCAAAAAAAAATCCATTCTTCATCAATTCTCCTGTCGAGTCAAAATGTTTAGATTAATTTAATGGACTTAATCAATCTAATGTTAAATTTGATTCGGCTAGGAATTGAAAATGATGATATATTTCTGCACTTATAAAAGGATTTCGATTAGGAAGATTTTGTTGATTCAGCTCTGTATCTCATTTATAGATAAATCATCCAATTCCTATCATGTATAAAAAAATGGATGTGAGGTTAAGATAACTGTGAATCACTCCTGGGTACATCATAATTGTTAGATGTATTATTGCAAAGAAGTTCAAAAATCCAGTTACTATGCTTGAAATGTTGTCATTAAACATTATGATACGATACATTAAAATGGTTCTATTTGCTTACTTTTTCTGCATCGTTTTCTAATCCTCTCGGGTCATACTCTGTCATTGTAATTTCAACCTCAGTGCTTTCTAGCCATTGCCAAATATCATGCTCAAGGTATCTCTGTCATGATTCACATGAATGTAACAATGTTTGAATACTTATGAATTAGGGAGTATAAACTATAAAGAAAAATGAGATAAAAATAGTTTGATTAACATTGAGGTTGTAGTCTTGTAGACATGCAAGGTCCTCATCGGAGATGGTCCTTACTCATGTCAAAGAAATGTGTGTTTCAGACTGTAATAATACTGGTGGCTCTTGTTGCAGGTTTCAGAGTGGATGAGTGAAAAAGGAGTATTCTCATTCTCTTTAACTGATCGCACTATAAAGTTAGATTTGATCGGCAAGGTTCATGGGGTTCGTGCTGCAGAGACTTACTTCAACAAAATGGCTGATAAATCAGATAAGATGCACGGCGCTCTTCTTTATTGCTATGTCAGAGAAGGCCTTATCGACGAGGCCCTATGTCTATTCCAAAAGATGAAAGAGATGGGAATCGCTACAAGTGCTCTTACCTACAACGACATCATGTCCTTGTATTTAAATACAAACCGGCTTGAGAAGATCCCTGCCGTGTTATCAGATATGAAGGCTAATGGCGTTATTCCTGATGCCTTCAGCTATAGGATGTGCCTGAAATCCTATGGATCAAAATCTGATTTTGCGAGCATTGAGAAGCTTCTGGATGAAGTTGAGGACCAACAACATATGCTGGTTCACTGGTCAATCTACACAACGGCGGCAAATCTTTATCTAGAAGCTGGTTTAAAGGAAAGAGCTTTACATTATTTGAAAAAGGCTGAAGAAAAAGTAGTTAAAAAAGATTGGAAAGGCTACAACAGTTTGCTCATTTTTTATACCAGACTTGGGGATAAATCCGAGATCTTGCGGCTATGGAACCTGAAGAAAGCAACTTCAAGGAAACTAAATAACGCTGACTACGCCATCACGATGAATGGTCTAAGTAAGCTCGGCGAGATTGAAGAGGTGGAAAATTTGTTCGAGGAGTGGCAATCAGCTGGCACTCTGTATGACTTCCGAGTCCCAAATTGGCTTTTAATTGCGTACACAAAACGAGGGCTTACACAGAAGGCAGAGATATTGCTCGAGAAGATCATCAACGAGGGACATGACCCAATTCCTAACAGCTGGAGTATAATAGCAACGGGCCACGTGAGCGAGGGCAACATGGATAAGGTCTTGGAGTGCATGGAAAAGGCCATCGCGTTGCAACCTCAGCACGAGGGATGGTACCCAAATGCTGCAGTTGCTTCCAGCGTACTTTCTTGGCTCAATGAGAATGGTGATGCCGAAAGGATGAAATCTTTTGTCGATTCCTTGAAGAGAATAGTGCCGAATGATGGAGAAACAGGCCATGCTCGGGTTAAAGAGAATGGCTTAAGAGGATATGATGTGGATAAGATTATACAGGATTTGAAAATGAAAAATGTAGAAGAAGAAGATGAAGAAACAAAGGAGATCCTTGCGGCTAGCGATTGAAATATTCATCTCCTACAGTTCTGCTCATAAATTAGTCGAAGGTGCTGGTTCTTAGCTTTCGCTCACATTGGAAGTTGTTTGTGGACTGTTTAGTTGAATTACCTAAGGTGGCAGCTCCAGTCAGCATGGTCATGGATCATGTAAATATGAATTCTAGTGTTGCCATTAAGTGACAAATGTGTTCCTCATTAGCGACTTATGGAGTCTCGAAGCTCAGCCTAACTCCAATGTCACGTTTGAGCCTTGGACGATATACATGTAAGGCATGCTATTGAAGATGTAAGGAGTATATCAGATTAACAAGGATGCTTAACTTGCTTTACAGGTACTCATTTTATATGCCATGAACAGAGAACTTCTCAGGCTTTGCTCTTTTGTTTGCTGATGATAATCCCTATGACGTTTCTGTGTTTGCAGGTTAGGCAGCTGCTTAATATGCTAGTAAAAAAAATCACCTAAGAGAATAGACAAACAGCAGTTAATTTTCAACCATAAATTTTTCTTTATTTAGTAAATGACTGCAAATTGATAATTACCCATTATAGGTAGTTACTAAATGCACCCGATTTCACAGGATCCTCAACTCAACGATGAGAGCATTTGTCTCTCCCCTCATTTGTTTGTCATCTGGTTTTACCTTTTCCAAGCCCAAAAATAAATTGAAAAAAAAAATAACAGTGAGATTATCAGTTTCTTTTCAACAAAATTTCCAAAATCAGAACTCTATTAACTCTCCTGTGATTCTCATCAACTCCCATTCCATTTTTTCTCCTGATCAATTTCCACTTCTGTCATGGTTTCCACAATTATATATCCTTATCCCATAATTATACATAATAATCACTAAATATTTATTTTCTATGATTCAAAAACTAGTAACTTTCCTTGTAGTAACATTACCCTTGTTACTATTTTCTGCATTGTTTCCATTCATGCAACCTCTCCTGCTGTATCTTCCCTCACTACTTTTCCCACGCCATATCTGTATCAACTTTCTTCTTCCTAGGCCTTGGTCACGGCTCCGGCCGCTCTCGTTTTGGTACATTGGCCGCGGTGGCGGTGTTGGTTCGCGATTCTGGTGCTCTACTGCCTCATATCCTTTCGGGGTTCAGTCGCTTTTGTCCAGTCTATTGTTGTTCTTAGTTCTCTGTTTGGGTGTATTCTGGGGTAAGTTTGCACTTCTTGTAAATCTTCCTTTTTTTTGTGTGTGTGTGTGTGGTGTTTTTGTATTTTTGGTTGATAGAGTAACTGAATGTGTAGGTTGGTTTTTTTGATGCAGGACTTGTTCTTGTCTATCACAATATCTCATCTCTTCGCCAGCACAACAGTTGGTTTCTTCTGCTGCTTCGTCGCGGTCTGAGTAACGAAACAGATTGTGGTGAGTAGCATTGTTTTGCTGTATGGTAGACTGTGAATGGAATTTGGGATTGTGAATAAATTGTTTTCCTGGTCAAATGTCGATGAAACTTATCCATAGATGCATTGATTTCTAGCAGATCAAACGATGCGGAGGCCAATTCCAGTCCCAGCAAGTGAGGAGTTCGCCCTCAGGGCAACCACTCCGAACATTGGCGCCTCTGACAGGCCAGTTGCGGGCGCCTTTGACCTGGTCGAGCAAGTGCAATACCTGTACGTCAGAGTGATGAAGGCAAAGGACTTGTACTCCGGTGACAACGATGCATACAGCTCGTTTGTCGAGCTGCGGCTAGGAAACTTCAAAGGAAGTACCAACTCCGTCGAGAAGAAACCAACCCCGGAGTGGAACCAAGTCATCGCGTTCCCAAAGGACCGTATTCACACTCCCCTCATCGAGATCTCGGTGAGGGATAAGAGCTCCAATAGTGATGATGTCAAGGGAAGGGTGATGTACGATGTGAACGAAGCTCCCAAGCGGGTTCCACCAGATAGCCCGTTGGCGCCCCAGTGGTACAAGATGGAGGATCTGAGAGGGGAGCGTGTCAGAGGGGAGCTGATGTTGGCGATATGGATGGGTACTCAAGCTGACGAGGCGTTTCCTGAAGCATGGCATTGCGATACTGTCGCGGTAACTGGAGATGGAGTCAAGAGTATCAAATCGAAGGTGTACTTGTCTCCTAAACTCTGGTACCTTAGAGTAAATGTCATTGGAGCTCAAGACTTGGATCCGAAGGACAAGCAACGGAGACTCGATGCTTATGTGAAAGCAGTACTGGGAGAGGTTACGTTGAAGACGAGGTTTTCTGCAACCAGGAATGCGGACCCACTGTGGAACGAGGACTTGATGTTCGTCGCAGCTGAGCCCTTTGAAGATCAGTTAGTTTTGACGGTTGAGTACAAAGTTGGGAACAAGGAGGAGGTTCTAGGGACATGCACGGTTCACTTGATGACACTGGAGAGGCGATTTACGCATAAGCCGGTGGATCCTAGGTGGTTCAATCTCGAGAGACCAAAGCCGAAGGAGAGCAAGCCGACGACTGATACGGGGTTCTGTGGGAAGCTTCAATTGAGGGTGAGTTTGGATGGTGGATATCATGTTCTTGACGGAACTGCTCACTACAGCAGTGACCTTAGGCCGACGGTGAAGCAACTATGGAAGTCGGGTATTGGAGTTCTTGAACTAGGGATCCTGAATGCCACTGGATTGCCAGCGATGAAGACAAGGGACGGCCGTGGCACCACTGATGCTTACTGTGTGGCCAAGTATGGGCAGAAGTGGGTTCGGACGAGGACAATCATTGACAGCTCGGCTCCTCAGTGGCACGAGCAATATATTTGGGAGGTATACGATCCATGTACTGTGATCACTGTTGGAGTCTTTGACAATCGCCGTCTCCATGAAAACGAAGGTAATGGAGAAGTAAAGGATGTGAGAATAGGGAAGATAAGGATCCGTTTGTCGACCCTCGAGACTGATAAGGTCTACACACACTCATATCCCCTCATGGTCCTGCAGTCTAAAGGTCTAGAGAAGACGGGTGAGGTTCAGCTTGCTATTCGCTTTAGTTGCACATCGTTTTATCACCTGTTGCAAACATATATTCGGCCTGTTTTGCCTCGAATGCATTATCTCCATCCTCTTTCGGTCTATCAGCTGAATTATCTGAGGAGCCAAGCCACTGCGATGATCTCACTGAGGCTGTCTCGTGCCGAGCCTCCTCTGAGGAAGGAAGTGGTTGAATACATGCTTGATCTTGGCTCAAGCAGGTGGAGCTCGAGGCGAAGCAAAGCCAATTATAACAGAATCAGGGATGTCTTTGCAACATTACTCATATGGCACAAATGGTTAGAGCATGTCTGCACCTGGGAGAAGCCGTTTGTGACTGTTGCAATGCACGTGGTCTTCCTGGTTTTCATCCTTTGCCCGCGGCTGATCTTGCCTACGATATTCCTGTACATGTTTGTCATAGGGGTCTGGAACTATTGGTCTAGGCCGACGAAACCCCCTCATATGGACACCCGCCTTTCCTATGCGGAAAAAGTCTGTCTAGATGAACTTGATGAGGAGTTTGACCCTCTTCCTACGTCCAAGCATGGAAAAACTGTCTTGCAAAGGTAAGAATATATCATTTCACATAGATATAGGCTCGCGGATAGAGTTTGCTTATCAGCTTGGTTAACTCGGACGTCTAACATAGCTGATGTGCGTGTTTAATTTTCAGGTACGACAGACTGAGAATGATCGCGGGCAATGTGCAGGCAGTAGTTGGTGATCTGGCGACCCAAGGAGAGAGGCTCCAGTCGCTACTCAACTGGAGAGACCCGAGGGCCACAGCTTTGTTCATTACATTCTGTTTGATCGCTTGTATAGTGTTCTATGTGATTCCTTTGAAGCTCGTGTTCTCTAGCTTCATGTTCTACATGCTGAGGCACCCAAAGTTCCGGAACAAGGTACCTCCAGCGCCACTCAACTTCTTCAGAAGGTTGCCTGCGAAGACGGACAGCTTGCTCTGATGCCAGGTTAACTTTATGATTGGAATGTACCTCGTTGTTTAGCTTAAGTCTGTCTCGTGAGATGGGGTAACTTGAGGAATTGTCTGGTAAATTAAATTCGTTAATGATATGGAGATCGATCTCTTTGTCTGTCGCTGGGACTTTTCTTTGAAGAACTGTTTACATTTTGGTCTTTTGACATTAATACTGATTTCATTAATCAATCCTTTGTTGCGAACCAGGGAATATTTTTATATATAAACAATCAATAAAAATTTATGCAGAGCAGAAATGTTTTTTTTTTTTTCCCGGATACACATTATGTTAAATCATCACAAAAAATTAATTACCAAATTTTTCAATTAGTTTTGTATGTTAAAATAAAATTTCATTTGTTTGAGAATTTGGAACTATAAATCAATTCAAAAATATATCGATATACTACAATTTTATTGTTGATCAATATTATCATTAACGAAAAAAAAACATCGTTCAATGACTTCGTTCACACACAAAAATATGCGGGTAAACATTTTAGTAGTCATGATCACTCCTACCATCATACGATTTTTGTTCGACAAAGCATCACCATGCTACGAACTGATTTTTGGTTTTTATCTTACCATAAAACACAATATCATAACTAATAACTAATTTGTGGTTTTCCAATCTTATTTTTCCAATTTTTTCATCTAAAGCATTTTTCAAACAATAATTTCAAAATTATTTTTAAGATCTAATATATACACCACGAGAGACATAAGTTTCGATCTAAGAATGTGTATCTAAACACATATATAAAATCAAATCTGAGAACTCGGATAAAAACATCCAATAATGCTCTAGCCTAACATATCGTTTGGACTGTCCCTGTACATGATGATTATTCCAACGGTGAAAATTACACCTTTTTTTCATTAGCTATATTTTAATGTTCTATCATTCTCGTCTATATTTTAATGTTCTATGACATCGCCCAAAACCGGGGGATAGAAATTCAAAATAGAACACCGATCTTGTTCCGTATCCATCTTATCTTCTTGTGTGATAAGTAAGAATTGGTTACATTTTTTATCATACTATATTCACTTCTTAAGCAATTGGTATGTTTTTTTTTTACCGAGTACAATTAAAACGCATCCATTCCCATCCTCATTCCAATTTTCCCTCAAGTTATCTACTCAGTTGACACCACCTTCAACAGCGCAACTACACCCTTTCGTCCAGTATACGTTTCAATTTCTATTCAATTCTATGATGAAAAGATGAGCAAAGGACATATCAGAGACATCATAATAAGAAACCCGAGAAAACTCGGTTAACATATGACCGCACTTGATTAACAAACAGAATGAAAAACCATCGGCCATAGTCAAAGAACGAGCTCAAGATTCAACATGTATTGTAAAGAAGAGTTGCCGATCTTGTTTCGATGATTTTATTCGCCAACATGGGCCTGTATACGTATCAAAAGCTAGCATGTCAAGAATTCTAGTAACTTATCTTGATTCAAAACATCATCAGCACCATCATGTTAAACATTAAATCCTTCGGCACGAAGGCACTGCTTGTGAGCTTCGATCCACTTCATACATGCAGCTTCACCATGTTCAACCATACACTCATCTCTAAGCCTTTTGGTATCGGGGCAAGCACAGCATATCTTCTTCTTCGGCTTCGAAGCAGGTTCGGTTGCCTTCGTTAGCAGGTCCTGGCTCTGCTGCTGGCCAGGCAGCTCCACTGCAGAAGAAGCTGTGCTCAAAGGCAATCCACCCATGACAGAAAGCTCCTGTATAGTACAAAATATAAGCTGGAGAAGGCAAATATGATCAACTTCTAAGATGGACAGGATGGCACGCTACAACTACTTCAGTATCTTGCTTTTTTATTACAATGGAAGCAAAGAACTGTCTAAACTTTCATTCGATCATCTGCAATTCCTATGTTGGACTTCTTTAACATAGTTAACATCAGACCTCATGATCCAACTTTTGTTTGTGACATAAGCACATGGGATTAACCACATGACCTTTATGTCAAACTACCTTGTGGGATGATATAGAGTTTATAGAGGCTGCTATTGAGAGCTCTGCCTCTGACATACTTGGACTGGTGTTTTTATGCCACTTGTAAGTGCAATGGTAAGAAATAAATGGGCATAAAAAAGAGAGCAATTTGGATAATCAACAAAGATGTATGATCCGAAATTTTTCACATTCTTGATTCTACTGGTGGCATGATAGATAAGGGCAAGAGTAAATCAAATCATTGGAGCAACACATTAACATTGACCTGCAGGTTATAGGATTATATGAAGCTTTTCTTTTTCAGTGAGGTGTGTCCTATTCCGATTCTTTTTCAGTGAGGTGTGAGTTGAAGCTCTAATACTAACTTTTGCCATAGAAAGAGTACTTATAGGTATGCCCTCCCAGCCTCAAGCTTATCAGAACTAGCTATCTCATTTTCTACGACAGCAGGATGAAAGTACATGAGCACCAAATCGACCAAAACTACTGTAACAATCCAGTGTACCAGAATAAACAAGCTGGAGCTTCGCCCAAGACCTCACTGAAGAAAGAGGGTGCACAAAACAGAGAACGATAATGCCCTGTCTACGTAGCTGACTCGCCTCATTACATACAGGCTTGCCTCATTGCTGTTGTATGAGCTAAACCCACCAACAAAGCAATATCATGTGTCTCTCATTCGAATACAATCGCTACTGAAACCCACCCGACGAGATAATGTGATGATCTACTCATTACTCACTCTCAACTGTCAGCTTAAAATTTAAATGATTGTTAAAAGAGTTTCCAGCTTCTTATTTCCCAGTACTAAAGCCGTCTAAAACATCTATATTTAGTTTAATCGGCTGCTTCACTATCCAAATAGCACTTGAAAATGCTTTGTACAAACTCGAATGTCATGATTGGAACGATATACACAACCACCAGCCTATGTCACCTCTCAAAACATCTTACAACTTATCTCGGTTCTGAAAGACGAATACTAGATTGAAATCGGATATGAGAAATCATGGTAAGCAGCCAGCACATGATCATTCACAAGTACCTACTACCTACTCGAACTTTTCCAAGACCAGAAACCTATATCAAGCAATTTTGATTTGTTCCTCATATAAGTTTACGTGCTACTACACCATTGGATCTGAATCTGGATGGTGGAAATTAAAAGCTCTTTCCTCACTCTTCAATTAATGCAAAAATAAGATTTTAATCTCAAGCATTGATCCAATGATCTAGTCACACGTAATGCCTTTGTCACAAACTCACTCACTAAACCCTACATAGAAAGGAAAACACAAACCAACACAAAAGAAATATCGATTATATGAAATAGGAGTTTCCAATATACTACAACAACAAAAGCCCAGGTCTCCCGTCCTGGTTGGGAAGTGCGTTGTGTACGCAATCTTAGCCATGTACTTTTTCGTAAACCACCATCAAAATCTCTGATCCGATCCCCGCCTAGATAACGATGGATTGCAGACACAGGGGCAACAATCACACTTAATCATCTAATCAAACCATTTCAACGCTACAACAGTTCCCATCGAAACCGACAACGAGAGAAAAAGTGGCAGAAGATGATGAGAGAGGAGTACAGGGAGATTCGAAGGGGCTCAGGAAGAGGTGGTGTGCTCACCGGACGAAGCGGCGGCAAGCGGCGTATGCGCGGTGGGAGAGGCGGCCGGATTGTCTAGGGCTTTTGTCTGTTCGAACCTTTGCAACTCTTTTGCGGTGCATATGGCGGTTACTAAAAACACGTGGAAGTTACTGGACCTCTCCAACCCCTTTATGGACCCCTTTATGGTTCTTACGCATCAAACGCATTCTCTTGGTGTTATTCAAATTGAAATTTTTTAAATATTTTTTTAATTATAATATTTTTATATTTAATAATTTTTTATATAAAATTATAAAATATTTTTATTTTATATTATATTAATTCATTA
>LIEC01010122.1:0-21922 GCA_001925005.1 Drosera capensis | reverse complement strand
CCTTGGATTGCCTCAATTCATTTATAAAATTCTCTTTTAATCAATATTTAATTTTAAAAAAATCACATCAATCATATTTTATTACATTATATCCATTTTCTTTTCTCATAACCACCCATTATCCCAAAAAATATTCTTTCTTCATAAAATTTTATTAAAATTAAACATACATATATATTCCCGTATGATAAGACAGGGAGTATATCAAAATTAAATCTTGTGGCAATGACGACATAGTTAGGAGAGCTATATCCTGAGACAATAATGTGAAAACCAATGTGCAAAATGCAACAGATTGCTCGGGTCTCTAATTTAAGACGCTATTCTCCCTTCTGACAAACAACGACAAAACATTTTACTCGCATTTCATAGAGAATACGTCTCAATCATCTTCGACAAGCACCATCCACCGCTTGAGCTGCACGCAGATATTCCAAACCACCACAAGAGACTCACACAGCTGAAAACTAAGATTCTGGCCGAAATGACCAAATAAAAAATTGAACAACTTTTTATTCCTCATCAACGTGGAGCACGTCGTGTGTATGAACTCAAGCATGTACAGAAGAACTACACAAAAACAGGGAGGCCAAAATGGAAAAGAGAGAACTACAACCAATTAACAACTCCAGTTACAACTGAGCCCCCAGCCTAACGTGAATAAAAGAACCTTAACCACCAACTACAACTCCAAGCAGGAAATCTGTCACACATAAAATAAAGAATAGGTAGTATCAACATTCACGCTCATCCGCCGCCAATGACACTGCCTCCTACGGTCGTTGGTAGACATACTTTGTTCGAGGATCCACGATAAGGCCTTTCCCTCCATTTACTTCCAAGTCATGCCTGCAAATAATCGGTTTTATATAAAGTTTGGAGGTCTTTTTATTTTACAAAGGGATGTTCCGATTATCTGTATCGACAGGACCAACTACTAACACAACAAGATTCACAATTTTGATCACATCGCATACATGAGCAGAACATCAGAAAACTCACATGTGCTAGGGATCAATAACAAAACAGAAAAGAATAGCTCGACAGACTAAGATGCTGATAAAACACGTGTAACGAAAACATAAATCATAGAAAAACAAAGTATTGGCATAGTCGTGGATGAATACTCAACTGGAATACGAAGTCGGGGATGGTCAATTGTTCACGGGGAACGTATTTGAATAGCTGCAACAGCCGATCAACATATACCACTTTCTTCCAGACCTATGCAGTTCGTAGTGAGTTCAGGAGAAAGGAACGACAACACCATAGTACCATTAAGAGCAATAACACCTACCACATTATCGACAAACAATTGTAGAGCAAAAACGACAGCCTTAAGTCCAAAAGACGGGTGAAGCATATATATTGCCTGAAGATGAAATCAGATCAGGAAAATAAGGTGATAAATCAATATTTAAGCATCTGCGCTAGTGGTATTTTTTGTAACCCATACATGCAAATTTCGCTGATGTTTTCGACCCAATATCTGCTGTAGCTTCCTCATCCATCCCAAGTCTGGCTGACTTCACACAAAAATGGAGAGAAACGGATTAGTGTGAAATAAGCCATCTTAATCACATCCATGCATTTGAGTTTTAGCCACTGCCATCAGATTTCTAACACGAATTAGATATGGAGGCACCAAGAGCATCGAGACAAATTTTGTTAGAAAGGAAAAATCCATAGAACATTATGTCATAAAGCATCTGGCATTATCGAACCCTGCATATTACATAGGGACTCGTGTAACTATGGTTTGAAACTGAGCGCTTTTGCCTCGAATCGAAACATCTTTATGGATTTATCTTGTTTAGCAGATACCTTCCCATGCGCAAGTCTCACCAACAGCAGCAGTAACAACAGGAAAAAAATTAATAAAAATAAAAAGAAGATTCCAACGCGATTCACTTATACTTACTGTTGGAGACATGCAGCAGAATGGAAGTAGACGATAGTGTATGGCTTCTGGATGATAGGCTCAAACTCCTGAAAAGAATCAAGGAGTTTAAAAAGATCCACATGAGTTTAAACAACGATATATACCCAAGAGAGGGAAAACAAAAGCAAGACATCGATATATGATGGTAGATTCCACTAAACAAGAAATTAAGGTATCAACCTTTACAACATAGAGCACAAAGCGCTCCAGATCAAGACACCGCAGTAAGAAATGTGCTCCCACAACTACCATCACTGGTCGGCCCTCAGTATCTACCCCGCCACGGTAGCTGAAGTAAATGAATAGAACGGTATGAAATCAACAAGGGTATCTATTTAAACAAGAGATTATCAATGAGTTGCTGAGGGAAGTGAAAAGTTGATTAGGACAGACAAGATCAAAAGGAGGATTCCAAGAGTAGAAATAACCCCTGATATATGTTAGACGAGTATTAGGGTATACGATACAATACACAAGAGGAAGATGTATAGGATAATAGATCCTCAAAGCTTACACAATTTTCATTTCTGCAATTTCGGAAAGATTAGCAGAATTTGCTTTAGCAAGATATCTGGAATGTAGTGAATATTCTTCAGCAACGGATAGTGGAGGGCTTCCAAGGTCGCCAAATCCAAGCATTTTTGCACAGTTCCACCCACTTTTAGCTTGAGCAGCTTTTTCCCACAGCTCCTTACGCCTTTGATCTGGATCCTTGATCAGTGACATGAATGCTGGGTCGAGATATGAATCCAGATAGGATGAATTCCTGCAGAGAAGAGAGAACGAATACCAGGCCATCACCCCATAGAAAATATAGGTAAAATTAAATATTTTATGCATGGGCGAAGCACAAAGGTCGAATTGCCCAGCAAAACAGAAATCACAAATGCTCAGGGACATTTTTTTATACAGGATGAGCATAGAAACACTGCTGCAATACCGACAAACCTTCTTGTCAACCCGACATCACTCACGGGAAGCTCCTCGGACAACTGTGAAGTTCTGGCAGGAGACTTTCTGACATTGGGAAGAGGCTTTATTCTAATTTTACGTTCATCAATAGAAGTTTCCCCATTCTCATCCCCCACATCAGCTGGTAGCTTTAGTATTGCCACCTCCTCCTCGTGTTTATCACGAGGGAAATAAAGTGGAAGTAATCTGCACAATATATCGTATAGGCCAAGGCTATATTTAATAATGAAAAAAATCCGATGTAAAACAAACAAACAAACATAATGGTAGCAAAAAAAAAAAAAAACAAACAAACATAAACAGCGATGAAAAAGGTAATACAACGAAAAATGGTGACCACAAAAAATCATTGAGGTGAACAAAACGCTGGTCACCTTTTGTATATTTCAGTATCAGATGATGTGGTTGTGCAAAAAACGATCGCAGTAATTTTATCCTTTTGCTTCTCAAGAAATCTCCGAACAGTCCCTACATCAAACAATATGATATCAGAATTCAGAAGCTGCAACCATCTATTATAGCCACCTACATGATTAGTTCACCTTTACTTAAGCCGTAATGATAGGTCAATGCACATTCTTATCTGTTTCTAAAACTGATAGGAACATGTTCAATTGTTTTCTTTATACAAGCACTCATTGATGCCATGGGATATTTAGTAAAGCAGGCTCAAGTTTCAATGCGGTTGTCAGGCACATACTGATGGCAACATGGGCCGCAGGTTCGCGGGGATAATTCTTGGACTCTGTGTAAATGCAACCCATAGCTATGCTGCACGCACATTACACCACCAATGCAATAAGAAATAGCTCAGAAAGCCACAAGGCTAAATACCAGCATGTACTTAAGTAGATCGGAGTGACAAAAACCTTCTCAGCCCATTCTCTATTAGAAGCTCAAGGCAAGATCTGTAGCAATGGCTCAGGGAATTCTCCGCGGCAGTATGGTATTTGACAGCATACTTGGGGCCAACTGTATGAATAACCTTCCTACGGTACATAACAAAACAATCAAAATACACTCTGATGCAAAAGTGGTATCATGACATACGTTTGGGGTGGGGGTGGGGGGAGGGGTTTGAAAGAAAAGGCCACACAGTGAATCAAAAAACATGTAATAGGTGCATAAGACATGCCAAAAGAACAATTAAGATAGGAAGGATGAAGCAATGTTCTCCACAAAGCAGAACCCGCCTACTGCTTCTAATCACATTCTTCATAAGCAGTTGAGCACTAAAGTCTTGAGACGGATTTCCCATTTAAGAAGCAACGAATCACATAGCTTACATAATTAGGAAAAAAAACCATTTTGAAAATCGTCCGTTCATGTGTAGTGACACCACATGGAGCAAAGTGACATTAAGTTTAAAGCCCAGGCAGCAGGCAAACCTAGAAGTAGGAATTATGTCCCAAGACTCCCAATAGAAAAAAATAGCATTAGAATGGCAACCAATTCCATCATAAGCTAAACGTTCAACACTATGAACAGTTACCTGGCAGGAAGATCATGGGCACTTGACATTTTAGCCATTCCTGTTCGACATCCACCCTACAAAGAAAGATGTCATAATTACCACAATTTCAAATATTTCTCAGCTGTCAACTTCACATGTTTAGAATCTATCAAAGCAACGTGAAAAACAATGTGAGCAAGTTTCTAATAGAAAATCAGTATGGCCCCAAGCATGGATTCGAATAAGGCTCTATGCTTCTAATTTTACACAGGTGCAGGAATGGCGCTGCTACTTCTATATATCCTGAAGCAAATTGGGCCTCCAAAGGAAATAACATTCCATACAGGAGATCAACTAGTTCTAAAAGTAGTAATAGTAAGATCAGAAACCTAACGAACATAGCGGATTGTCATGCACTGTGCTACTACCAGAGCACAAATAATAAGCTATCACGAAATAGAAATTGAGATTATTGAACATATTGGTATACCAGTGAAGCACATTCCTCTGCTAGACCAGGTCCAGCTGCAGCATGCAAACCGGGGCTGCTGTGAGCCTCGTCCATATTCTGTAAGATAAGCGACAATCAATAAATATTAAAACACTAGTTCAACCAGTTGGATAAGAGGAAGGGGAATGAAATCACGATATGAGCAAGCAAAGCAATGTAGTATAAGACAAAAAAATATAACAAGAAAAACAAAGTCCAAAACGATCATCCAAGGATGTTGGATGCCAGCCATGAAGTCCAAAATTATCAAAAACAAAGTCCAAAATATAACAAATTTCACCAAGTGACCAAAACCTAACCTCATTGGTGGAGTTAACAACAGTATCAACTTCAAGGTTCCAAGGGTTTCCTCTCCACAAATAGATCTTCGAATTTATCTCATGATCAACCGGGAACCTTGACACCATCCCATTTCCGCCCATCTCCGACGTAGAAGCAGAAGTCAAAGGATCAGGAAAATGAGAACTGGGGAAAACAGAATCCTCTCCATCATGCTCAAACGACCATCGAACCTCGGAATCACTCCAACGCGGGACCTGATCC
The DNA here is from genome assembly GCA_001925005.1 of Drosera capensis. Taxonomy (NCBI): domain Eukaryota; kingdom Viridiplantae; phylum Streptophyta; class Magnoliopsida; order Caryophyllales; family Droseraceae; genus Drosera; species Drosera capensis. The sequence continues at coordinate 16,501 of LIEC01010122.1, read as the reverse complement.
AACGTCACAACCGAATCCCTATTATCCATCGGGGATCCACCTCGTGTTGGCGCTGTTGTCGCCACAGGACGATACATCATCACCGCCCACAAATCCCCGAAGAAACAACACCTAAGTCTCCTCCTCCCCTTTCAAGCACATAAAAAAACTAATGCCTCATTTCCATCTCACCTGTGACCCAAATCAACAAGAGGGAAATCAATTCTCCAGCTCACAAAATTCAGCAAATACAAAATCAAAATGAATCAATGAAAAAGATAAAAGTTTGCTTAATTGTTCCTAATACGGTCATATTAGATAACTACATTAAATTCCTGTGGTAATTCCTTCCATGTCATCAACTTATAAAAATCACGAAAATTAACACGACATGACATGAAATAAATGAAGAGTCTTAAAAGCTTTAATAAATGCTAAGGGCAATGAAACAAGGACTAATCTTATCAACTTGAATTATTATTTTGTACATACTTATATATTCATGTTTAGTATATGATTGCTTGGTGTTGTTTGCATTGAATCCTGTTTGTGTATAGGAAATGCATGATATAATAAACATACTGGATCCCTGAAATTGGCATGTATCCGGTATTACTGGATATTCGAATTTATGGTTACATGTTTGTTTCAGATAATAAAGGATCATGGGATGGATCGTTTAATGAGGATGTTGATTAAATTCGACTTGGTGTAACATTTCACATATATTTCTAGACATTTGATTTTTATGTAATTTAAGGCAATGTAAGTTGAACATTTTTTTGTTAGTTTTCTATGTTTCTGATACTTAAACCCATTGTAATCTTGTCGTCTTACTTCAAATTGACTTTGGAGCGGCGGTAACGTCATTGTACAAGAAATCTTGGGACGCTACACTAACCTATGACACTCTGTCATGTTGGAGGCTATTTCGTGCGCAACCAGCTTTTCTATAAACCCAAGAGCAATGAATTTCACTAAAGGATTGGGATAGCCGATTCAAGCAACCACACTTGATTGATCCAATCAATCATCAATCCAAGAAACCACGGATTCAATTCGACACAGGCAATCCCCTCAACAACAATCATTCAAAAACACAAAAATTCACGATCAAGCGAATCATAATTTGAAATTCAGAGAAACGAATCCTCACAGCAGCATGCGAAATTGCAATTTCGATTGATTGATCGATCGAAGGAGACGATGGAGAAATCGAAGAAACCCTAGAATTTGGGGGAAGAGGGAATCGTGGGGGGATGAAATCGTACCTGGAGATGGAGACCTGAGGAGGAGGTGAGAGGGTCCGGCGTCGGCTAACCGATAAAATGATTGACAAACTCTGGTTTATTTTTTACCCACCCAAGAGAAAGAAAGATGATTGATTTTCTTTCTCTTTTCTTGTCGTCAATATAAAGCAAAGCAAACCAAACCAACAGGGTGCGAAATGGGGAAATGTGCATGTCTTACTCGAGTCATATTTATAATATAAAGATTATTTAATAAGATCTTTGATTTTTTTTTAAGCAAAGCAGATTGAATTTGGACAATTTATCATTTTTATATTTGTTGAGGGTTCAATGATCGAACTTACTATAGGCTATGACCTGCTATCATAGTATACGCTCAATTGACTTGGACATGAAATCATGTCTACTGTTTCCTACGATGAGAGAATTGTCCTTTATCATGTACAAGTGCATCCCTTAACCATACTCGGATATCAAGTTATGGAAAGACATGTCACAGCCAAAGTTTTCCTAACCAGGTGCTAGAAATGCTACATCCAAGTATACCATGAATATGTATTAGCTGCAACTATCATTTCATTTCATGAACAAACAGTTTTTGTGTATCTTCATGTATTAGTCGTGAATCGCGTGCCCTGGATGATCTCAAGAACATGAGAGTGCAGGACATGATCAAACTATACTCATCGACATATCATGTAATCTGATGATCGGCACGGCAAACAGGGCTTGACTTTGTTTTCCTTCCAACCAAAGAATGGATCGAAAATGCAGGATTTCTGGATAGGAAGATATTAAAGAGGCATAATTGGATGCACACTAAACTCTATCTTCGATCACTTGGGAGATGTCTTCTTCCTCAACATCGCGATGAACTTCTCTTTCTCATCCGGCGTCATCCCTTCCGCTGAACAATCCCCTACTCCCCACTCAGCCCCTCGCAGATAATATTTGTCCAGGATCTCTTGCTGGTTCCTGAAATACCAATTCAAAGCACAAATTCAACCGCCAGGAAACACTTCATATCCAACCAGGTACACACGCCGTCGGGTATTCAACCAGGTGACAACATTTGCAACATAGCTGTTGAATTTAAAGGACGGGAAAAGCATAGCATTTCAAGGCAGTGCAATACTTCTACTTGTTTCGAGCAGCTCCTTCACGATTGGGGATGATAGAAACCTGGCGTCATTCTCGGCATACTTCTTCTGGTTTTCTTCTATATACATCATATCACGCAATCAGCAAACACAGTAACAAGCTAACAGTATCAAGAATGTCAGTCAAGAAGGATAAGAGAAACAACCATTGAAGCGCTTGAGGAACTCAATGGAGGGTAACTCCGGACCAGGAATCGACTCTGTGATACATATGAGTCCAGTGGAACCCGAAAGAAACCCAGCTTTGGCTGCAAAACATCCAAAAAAAAAAAAAAAAAACTCCAAGCTACCCAATGCGAAGATACATATCAGTGTTCAACGACGAGCGGTACTGTGAGTGAAATACCTGGAGCTGATCCGAGGAGGACCGCGATTGAGACGGCCAAAGGCATGGGACTTGTGAGGCAATGTCTGATGGACCTTGACAGAAGCACAACAAGAGCTTGAACTCTGCCAGTCTGAGGCTGAATAACAGTTTGCAGATGTTTTCCTGAAGCTTGAATGGGAAGAGGATGCTACAGGGATTGGGAATGGAGAGAAGAAACCATAGCTAAACCCTCTCCTTCTCCTACTCCTCCTCCTTCCCCTATTCTTCTTGCTGTGTCATAAAAATGAGGATAAAGATACTGAACATGATGTCCACATTAGTTGAAGCCTAGAAAGCATTTTTAGTATGGTTTCTGTAATAATTTAGAAACCCTGCCGCCTTTTACGAGATGGAATTAAGTTTATATTTCTAAGTTACTTAATATAAAGAAGACATCAATCCTAACTTCTTATATAACCTCAGACTGGGCTTTCGGATAATCCTTGAATTGACTTCGGACTAGGCTGATGACTCGGGTCTCTTCCTATTTTAACAGTTTCCAACTTTGTCCTCATGGAACCGACTAGCTGTTGTTGGATTCTCTAACCCTCTTGAGATCCATGAACCAAAATGGACTTACAAAGCACTCAAAGAAAAAACCTCAAAGATTTAATTGTCTTTCATTTAACGGACCACCACGCATCACCAACCATGCCAGTACGCTCTTATTCACAGACGAAGAATACATAATATCTGAAGCGCATGGAACATATCAAACCCATCTTGGTATACATTTAGTTATGTAGCAGTTCATGTGCATATAGCATATAATGTGCATCTTGACAAAATTATATTTCATGTGACTAGAACAAGTACCAGTTACAGGAAAGAGAAGGGCGATGCAGGAGTTGGTCAAATGAACTCTAAACACTACGAGCATTCCGTGTTTCAACCCGATATGCATATTAAGTAGAACATTCAAACCATAAAACAAAAAAACGACATCATTGGATAGATCAGAACCCCCTCAAAACTTAAAAGTTCAGCCTTCACGCATGGCCTGTGCAGCATCAATAAGAATCTTCCTAAAATCATCCGGAGGTGCTCGACCAAGCATGGTATATCCTTCTTTATCTACCACATCTACATCTGCTCCATGCCTTATAAGAAGCATAGCAACCTGTGAAAATAAGAAGATCAGCGCGCCATTGATTCAGTTTGATTCTAAGATAATCACAAGCATACAAATTACAGAGATGGGACTTCATCATCTACCTAAGATCTTCTTTTGACTATAAAGAGTAAACATACATTGTAAGATTCAAGAACGTCATGATCAGGTGAGAGTAAACCCATCAACAATTTACCACTCAAGGTCGGTCGAGACAATTTTTTCCCCTTATTTTTTGGTCACCAAGTAAAATCTCACCTTGTTATCTTTCGATACAATGATAGATATTTGACAATTAGATATGAGTATTAACAGTCATCAATACATCGATTCTGGAAATGGAGAAGTGAAGATTGCTAAACCTCGAGTATGGACCACTAGTTACCTCTTTATGTTGGCAAATCACTGCATTCATCAAAGGTGTCTGACCAGCTTTATCCACAGCATCGGCCTCTGCCCCTTCCTCAATTAACAATTCACAGAGCTCGGAGTGCCTGGTGCTTGCCGCACGATGCTCGAGGTGTGCATCCAATCTGAAACATCCAAATGAAGAATTGATGATCGACTGCTTCTCTGCTACGAGTCACACGTAATTTAAACGTCACAATAAATGATAAAAAAAAAACATAGAAAGTGCTAGCTTGCAGTTACAGGCCTTGTCTTGGGAGCAACAATTCAGCTATTTTCAAGTGTTACATTTTATTTGCCAGGAAGGACGTATATGTTTACACTAACCATTGGGGCGAAACGCGGTTGATGGTTAAAGTCAGAAGTTACAAGCAGAACTTATAGATCAGTCGTACGCTGATAGTGAACTGACATACTTCACAATACTATTGATCATATTCAACTACTGTTAGTAATAAGATCATGCGTACACCCAAACTCCATATAAACAGAACCAAGTTTCCAACCAGCTTTGCCGACAGAATCAAACAGTGATTCACTTATATCGCGTCTCTTTCAAGCCCCATGCCGCAAAAGCAAACGTATTCAATCCACAGAACATGTAACAATTAAATGCAACATGGCTTGTTCTTAGAACCCCCCAAAAAATAAAAAATCTAGCATTCCATTATTAGCACTCAAATCACTTTTTTGAATTCACATTTCCAACCACAACTCACACATCACTTAAACCATATAAACTCCCCTCTTCATCATCACCAGCATTCTCACAACCTCTCATCAAACAAACAAACAAACAAACCTCGACCGTTGATCATCTCATCAATGGCAGACGAGAAAGAACCCGCCGCCGCCGTTCCCGACACGGCCGCCGAGCACGACGGCGCTCCTCCGCCATCAACCACCACCATAGACGATGTTATCCCCGAGAAGGCCGCTGTCGAGGACGATGAGGCTCCTCCTTCCTCGACCACCACCGACGACGATGTCATCCCCGAGAAGGTCGCTGTCGAGCACGACAAGGCTCCTCCTTCCTCTACCACCGCCGACGACGATGTCATCCCCGAGAAGGCTGCTGTCGAGCACGACAAGGCTCCTCCTTCCTCTACCACCGCCGACGACGATGTCATCCCCGAGAAGGCCGCTGTCGAGCACGACAAGGCTCCTCTGACATCGGCCACCGCCGATGATGTTGTCCCCGACAAAGAGGCTGTCGAGAAAGATGACACTGATCTTTTCTCCAGCGCGCAGCTGGTGGCATCAGCAGCCAAGTCCGCGATAATCTCCCGTGACACCTCCAGCATTGACAAGGAGGAAGTCGCGGGCGCGGCTGCTGATCTGCTCGGGGCCGCCAAACAGTATGGGAAGTTTGATGATGAGCAGGGGATTGGGAAGTACGTTGGTCAGGCTGAGAGTTATCTGCAACAGTACTCTGATTCGTCGGATGCCTCCGACGGAGCGGAGAAGGTGAAGGAGAAGGAGAAGGTGAAGGCGGAGGAGAAGGAGGAAAGTGCTGGTGGGTATGGGAGTTTTGTGAAGTTGGCGAAGGGGTTCTTGAAGTGATTATGAACTTATTGATCACTGTGTTAATTGGTGATTATTATGAATTAACGTGTGTTTCCATTCGTATTGAATAACTGATTATCTCAGTTTGAATTGAAAGCAAAATTTGTTTTTGTGTGTCTGATGCATTGAAAGCCATATTTGTTGTAATGGTTTATGGAGTATATGCTTTTTGAAAGTCTTTTGATCCGTCAATTGTGTTTCCTGTGTTATTTTTTTTAGCTTATTGGTTGTTCCCTCGTTGCATAATATGTGTCGTTTTAATAATACAAAAAAATTATGTCATTAACGTAAGATTGAAGTAAATAATTTAAATTATCATAAATATTTTATGATAATTTTTAAAAAAATAATATTTGATAATCTCTCCAGACGAATCAAATTTCAATTCGATAAATATATTTTCAAATTGTTATAAATAATTCGAAACGAAGATAATGCGATTGGTCATAGTCTTTTATGATCCCTAGTTGTCTTGGGGAACCCTTAAAAACATTAATCAGGGATTAGTCAACCTCTTCCGTTTTCAATGCTTCATTTCACAGGCACGTCATATATGGTGGGCACTTCGAACACTGTTCATCTAGTCAAGTTGAGTGGTCTAGTGCACATTTTATTCCGTAGATGGTTGAAATGATATGTCATAACATACTGTAACGCCTCTTCATATAGTTGTCATCTTTGAGTTTATTTTGCTGAAATCGTTGCACACGAAAACAAAGGGCAGCTATCCGGCTAAGTGGCACGGACCCCTGTATCAAGTAGAGACTACAGCAATTAGTGCTAGTACTTCAGTAATAGTCCTAGAAATGGTCCTTAGTGGGCTACTAATATAAATCGTTAGTTACAAACTGTCGCTCTGTTAACCTAATCGGTCCCCCTAATCACTGCATTCCCAAGTTGGGAAAAGATTTAGGATTATGGGTCTTAAGGACAATAATTCATAATTTATTTGTGAGTAAAAAAAAATGATAAGATGGATTAATGTCAAATAAAATAAATAATATGAAATTTTAATATTTTTATAAAAAAAAATTTCAAAATAAGATAATATTACGATCGTCTAATTTAATAAATATTGTAATTTTATTGAGATAAAAAAAATACTAGTTAATTAGACGTGGAATTTAAGAAAAAGGAAAAAATCGAATAGTTTTCGCACTAAACCTTTTCCTGTTAAGTAATCTATAATCAACTTACGAAAACGAAAAGATCGTTTGTCATTATAGATATATGATTGATTCATGCCATCTCCAATAAACAAAAGATTTAACACATTCATAAATCAATCACACATAGTCATATATAAATTACTAATAACTATGTTTGATTCATATCAAATCGTCAAGATAATTTTAAGACAGAATATATCGATGATTTTTATTAATTAATTATTATCTCTGTTCCATATTTATTGTAATATTTTTTCTTCTTATATTATTCAACACGTAATTTAAGAAGATTCGTTACGTATCTAAATTATAATATTAAAATTTTCTAATGACAAACGATTGTAATACATGATGTTTACTATTATTAATGTTTCACGATATTTTTTTAAAGAAATAATGTTTGATCGTCCCTTAACATCGGTCAAAACTTTTATCGTCATATGTATCTTATCAAAAAATCATACCTTTTTTCTCAAAATAATTATAACACTTCTACTTTTTACACTATTCAATATGCATTTTGAGAAGTTTCGTTTTATGTTTTAACGACGTCAGAAAATTATGTCACCAACTCGAGTTCTTGATGCATAAATTTTTTAAAAAATAATTTTTAATCACTAAATAATGCTAATCAAAATTTATCTTTATAAATAAATATAATTAATGTATTATAATTTTTATGGATGATGTTTTGGGATGAAAGGAGTATCATTATCCTCCTCTGCATTTCCAATACACCACTGGCCCAGCCAATTGGGACACGAATGATGAATGGGCACTCCAACCAAAAACAATTCATCCATTGTGTAACACGAAGTGGGAAACCAACAAATTGGCATGACACATTCCACCACTCTCCCATATATCTTCTCCTCTTCTATTCATTAACCCTTTCCTCACGAAAAACACGGCGACGAATCCGATTCGCTTGGCCGCTGCTGCTTTCCCCTGTGCTTTTGTCTCCCCCCAAATATCCGTCTCCTTTGTCGATTTCCCTTCGTATCACTGGTACAATCAGATCTCGATCCTCCCAATTTTCCTTCCTGTTTTTTAATTTTTGGGTTCTCCATCATTTTTTTTTGGTTATATGGATGAAAAAATCTCGGTTTTTTTTGCAATAAACGATCAGGGTACGATCGAGGGTCGACGATCCTATTCGTATGGCTATTAATCGAGGTGTTTTTTTCATTTGGGTAGGTTTTGATTTTGTTGGAAAAGTGGGTATTTTTCCAGTTGGGAATTATAAGAATGTGACCTAATCTTGATGGGTGCGATGACCATGTGAGCTTTAGATGTTTTGGAGCTCGGTGGACGTTACCGTGGTCTTTTGGGTTCACTTATTATTTTTGTGAAAGAAAGCGAACATGGTTTTTTTCGATTCATGGAGCATGATGGGAATTTCTCTAGTAAAGTTCATTTGTACCCATAAGGTCCTTTGTTGTATGAAAGATTCGCTTCCACTTATTAGAGTGGCGGCGCTTTCGCCTTCTGGGATTCGGTGTGATCGGGGAAGTTGTCTCGGGATTTCATTGCTTTGCTTTCTTGTAACGTTGCAGGTTGTGATTGAAAGTGTTGCTATCGTTCGAACGACATATCTTAAGCAGATTTCGGAGTGCATATAAGCATCATCATAACAGGTTATCTTCTTGTTTCTGATTCTCTTCGCCCATTGAAGTTCATACTAATGGTTTTCATTTTGCACAAGAGTTGACCATAGATTAGTGTTTTCCCTTGTTAGAATGTGGAGCTTGCCTGACGCAATTGGGAAGATCGGACTCCGAAAGGTGTCCACAGAGCCAAATCTGCCTGTGTCCGAGCTCTCCGACGATGATCCTGGATCGAGTTCCAGCAGGGACGAGGTACTCGAATGCCCCGTATGCTGGGAATCTTTCAATGTCGTCGAGAATGTGCCTTGTATCCTATGGTGTGGTCACACGCTCTGCCAGAACTGTGTTCTCGGGCTTCAATCCGCCATGGTGAAGTTCTCCGCGCAGAAAATCAAGATCCCGTTCTTCGTTTCTTGCCCTTGGTGCAGCTTGTTGTCGTTCAGGTTCGTGTATGGAGGAAATCTCAGGTTTCCCCGCAGAAACTACTTCGTTCTTTGGATGGTCGAGAGTCTGAATGGGGATAGAGTCCAGAGCCAACCTGCTGCTGCATCTTCCGTGTGTGGAGATAATCCAAATCCACTTCCTTGGTCTCCCAGGAGAAGCTCGACTCATGGAAACCATGGCGGCTGCCATAGTCCGAGGATGGCACACCATATTCATTCTCGTGCACGTTTGGTGTCCAACAGTGCTATTGATAGTAATATCGCCTCTCGAGTCAGTGTTGACAGGTCTCTGATCTCACTGTACAAATCCCTTGATATCTTCATCCATCTTGCCTCAAAATTCCCGTTTGTCATTACCTTCCTGATAATCGTCTTCCTGGCTATACCGGGAAGTCTAGGGATTGTGGTATTGTACTTGCTGATCACCATTCTCTTCGCTCTCCCGTCTTTTCTCGTCCTGTATTTTTCATATCCCGCCTTAAACTGGCTAATGAGGGAAATCACTAGCTGACTTTTCGATTTCCCCTTTTTTCTACCACTCTTCAGTAATTTTTTGGCTTCAGCAAGTCATATCGGCTGCTGTGATTCGCCCTCTTTTTCATTTGGAGTTGCAAGAATTGCAATTTTACTCAGGGGCTTTTATGCTGGAGTACATGGGATGGGCAAGGAGATTCAACAGTTCTATACTTCTATGTGATAGATTTCTTACTTTGTACTGAATTGACGATGATGAATTAATCAGTTGCATTATCTTTTCGATTTTGTATTTGGCATCTTATAATCAAACTGAATATTATACTATTATACCTCGATTATCTTCACATTCACAAATGCGTCATGGTTTCACTTCTTTCATGCCATATTTGATCACTGCTATGTTTCTGTTTCAGTTCGAACACCGTTTGCCATGCTTGGTTTCAGGAAACAAGTAAGCGTATTCCATTTACAGTAAGTCAGTAACTTATGTGCTATGGGTTCTGATGTAGGAAGGATTGATATGGTATACTTCGAAGTCCCCTTGGCTCTCACCCGTGCAATTATGATATCTTGTCACTCTTACTCTTGAATGTCTGTCGTGTCTTGTGGAAGTTTATAGCTTCTATGAATATGTATTTGTTCTCTTAAGTTTGTCGTTATCAGCTGACAATTTTGGTATCTGATGCTGCTAGTGAATGGTTAAGGTGCACACTCTGGTGTTAAGAGTAGTCAGGTATCTTCATTGTGCCTTGGGCTTAGAAACATAGACATCTTGTAGGATTTTGTCCCGTCTTCTGGAACTTATGTGCCTTCTCTTTTACCTTCAGCTCCTCATTTCTCTGTTCTTCTTCGACCTGTGCTCTTGCTCCTTGTGCAAATTGGTTGATCCTTTCCATGTCGAGTTGGTAGTGTTGAAGGGCGTTCGCTCGAAGTCTTTCCAACTTTCTCTGTAAGAATTATGGGCAAAGTTTACTCTCGTTTACTGAATATTCTATTCTATCTAGTTACTGGGTTCAAAGAAAAACCTCAGTCTTGTTTAATCGGTCTTTGGCTTTTTTCTGTTTGTGCTCCTCCCATTCGACGATAGTAGTGCGGAGCCTGTCAAACCTGCAGCGTATGTTGTACTTAGTTTCAAATGAATGAACTTATGTGCTTCTGTTCAAGCTTCAGATAGTTATAGCATAAATAGGCTACCTTTGCTTGATCTTAGTCATCTCAGTTCTCTCCCACGCATCAACTTCAGATTCCGGAGTCCCATTCTCCTGTATCCCTTCTTCCGATGCTAGTTCTTGTTTCATGGGTGGAGGTGGAGCAGGTGGAAGCGACATACCGAATGGTAGAACAGGTTTTGCATCTATGGTTTCTGGTTCTTTGTTCTTGATGTCATCCACCTGCTCATCAGCAAATGTTGTCGTCTTTCTCAAGGATGTCGTTTGACGGATAGGTTTCTTGGATGCTATCTCAGTATCAGATGCTTCTTCCATGCTTGAATTCTTTATTCCGCCTCCATCTGGGATGTTATATAGCGTTGAGGATTCATATAATAAAAATTATCATATCCGCTGTCTCCATGTGAATCTATACCTGTGTAGCGTTTGGATGCATTCCTGTATTCTGGCATTGTAGATGCCAAGTCCCATCTTTTGCTTTTCGTTGTAGCCAGGGAGATTGGAACTCGTGGAATCGGCTGTATGTTGTCTTTGGTGGTGGTGGATTCAATGGCATTGACGGCATATGTAGCAGCTGCAATTGCTGCTGCATACTCAATATCATCGTAGACTTCAGCAGTCCTCGTCTGGTTTAAGAATTGCACGTTGAACCACCTCGGAGTTCTCCTATCTGTAAGGTGATGATATGACAGTATGCATGTGGTAAAAACATCCTTTTACATTGAAGATTAAACAATGAAAAGTGGTCAGGTTTGTTCTTGCCTCCGAACCACTGGGTGCGTTGTGGTGATGTAGTATTTTCACCGCTGCGGCCAGGATCTGGAATGATATTGGCGAACCTCACCCTATTACAACCGGGTGACGTTCACTGGTTAGTTCGTGGATTCAGAGGGATTAAAATAGCAGAAATTGCTGACCAGAGCTCATGTTTATTATAACAGCTAGCTCTAGTATATATTGCCACATACAGTACAGATTTATGCATTGGTATCAGCGGATCTGAGTCAACAAGATTTGGCTAAACCTGTTATTTGAAAAACAGAGAATGCGCGATTCCGCGTTGGTTGTCCTTGGACAACCATGTACAAGGAGTTGCAGAATTCATGTTTTAGATAAACCTGTCCATCATGAAGCAGTTAGACTGACGAGCATACCTGATTTGCCGAATCAATCCTTCCATCGGGTTTAGGCGATAAGATCCGGGCTTATTTTGAATCTTAGACAGCTACAGTTGGGAAAGAGGCATGAGGGCGGTGATATGTTTTGCTATCAAGTATTATTAGGGTTCATCCTTGGTGAAGATAAGTATAGTTCCTTTGTGATTTCTTCAGGTAAAGAGGTGACCTTTTGCTTCTCTTATATGTTCTCCATTTCTTTTACCTTCATCTTTCAAAGTTATTCAGGGGCTACAAAGAATCTGTTTCATGAATTCAGGAAGGGGCTACTCTTCCCTTTGCTTATTCCCTTGAGGACGTGCTTGCACACCTGACGAATCAAGGATGAGATCATTCTCCAATGACACTTTGAATGTCGTGGGATTGGACATGTTGATCAACAGCACAGTGATCCCAGGCTGCAAATAGCACAATCATGATCTTCATCATCTAGCGTCGAGTGTTCAGAAGGCAGCAAGAGAGGTATGTTACTAAGTAGTAGGACAATTAGCTAATTACCTTTGTTCTTGAACAGTTTGAATAAGCACGAAGATAAGGAGACACGTAATGGGTAGTCGCAAGCACAGTCTTGCCTATTAGTCGATGCCATAACAGCGCCCTGTGAAAAATGAAGTCATTCGATCAGCTCCACTTATTGAAACCGAACCACTTTGATTAAGCAAAGGACATTAACCGGTGATGGTGTCATAGAAACAGATTCATAACAGTCAGGACTGAGTATGAAGGTTGTGGTGTTGAGAAGAGCATAGTTTCCTCCAACCAGGGCTTGTCTGCAGAAGACCTTATGGTTATAGGAAGACGTCATGCCGAGCTGATCCAAGTACCAGTAGCCATCGACAAACGTGTTCTGGATGCCTTTGCCCCCGCTGTTATACGCCCCGCCAGCCTCCCTGACCCACGCTGGTGCCCATGGTTCGAACTTCTTGATGCTTGTCTCAATATCATGGTATGTTTGTGCAACTTGGTTTAAGAAGAATGGATCTTGAATCTTATGTATGATCTCCTTGTCCACACCTAAAACAAAGAGAGGATGCAACATCAACTATTGTTCACCTGGAGTTGTTTTCTGGTGCATGTTCAATACGAGCATGAGTTTCGTGGGTTAGTCTAATTACCTGGACCAAGGTTATAGATATGATGGGTTAGTCCATCGACAACACCTGGTCCAGAAGCTCGAAGGAACTCGTCGAACCATTTCTTATCATAAAAGCCGGCAGGACCCAACACCTTCAGCTGTGTGGTAAGATCCGGATACAGTTGCTTCACTAGTTTTTTCAATGCTCTCATGTCCTTTGCATATTGCCGTGCGCTTATTCTTCCTGATACCCCTTCACCACAAAGCTCATTTCCTGTGACAAATAGCTAGAACTTTTATGCACATAGCAAACTTCAGGCACGTAAACTATTTTGGAACTTTAGTACTAACATACCGAGTTCATAGGATTCGATCTTAAATCCCTTTGAGATTGTGTACTCCATTAGATCTCGTGCATTAGATGAGTTCCAGTTCCTACATATTGATATTCCGACCTTTGTCCTCCCCGAAAGGGCATTCAAACCAAATGTTATCATAGCGCTGCACGAGACACCAATGGATTTAGCATTTCTCATCAGACTCTTAAGTTATCAGTGCCGTCATGACAAAATTATGACAGAAGTGGTGAATAACGCACCCGGTCTTCCTGAAGAAGCAGTTGAGCTGATCCCATCTTTTCATCTTGAGACAACCGGGGGTGAACCCGAACAAACCGTCATCTTTCCTTCTGAAATGTGTGCATTTCTTGTACGATTTTTTGACCTTGTAGATCACTTGGTCTTGCAATGATCCACCTATTCTTATCCTTAGAGGACTAAATGCTGCAAAATTCCGTCGCATGAATGTGATAACAGGTTCGCTACAAGGATAAATCCTACTAAACAATCAGTCATCTTCGACCTATACAACTAAGTTCAACAAAAAAAAAATATAAAAAAAATTACCCTTGACAGCATTCCAGAATACCCTCTTGTTCAAGTCCTGCAACATGAATCACATGCAGAATGAGGAAAAAATCGCAGGAACACATAACGACATTGACAAAACCAGTATAAATCATGTGGAAAAGTTCGTTATTACGAGTTTCTCAAGACCAGCATGACCCCAAGGGCACTGGCCATAGTTACACTTATTAGGAGGCCACCAGTCAAGAGTTTCACATATGAAGTTGTTGTCGGTTTCTGCAATGGCAGCCGCAGTCCTTATTGTCACCAGCACTTCTTTTTCTGCTGCATGACACGCTGAAACAGTAATTACAATCAAAACGAACACGAATATGGCTTTGTTGGTTGCCATCATTAGTTGCGAGCTGAACACAGAATGTTACTGATGAATGATGCAGGTTTGTAACAGGTGAATATATATGTATAGGAAGGAAAAAAGGGATTAGGATCAGACTTCAAATAAATGTGGATTGGATGAAGAAAAATATTTTCTCACCTGAAAAACGGCTAAAAGAAACAAAGAGTAGACTATGAATCTTGACTGTCTCTCTTTTGAATGAGTAATATTAGTACACAAGCTCTTGTTTGAAGGATTAGCAGACAGTATATTCCTGTTGCATCTTCTCGGAAAATTTAAGCACGAGGATGAATGGTTCATGGTAAAAAGTTCCCAAAAGGCCGACGGTTTATTCATGAATTAGTCCTTGTTAGGGATCCTCTTGTGTCCATTACAAAATCGTAATCATGCCAATGCAAAAAAGATGATTCGTACCAGTGATCCGAGGAAACTCACTTTGGCATTACAAAACAAGAGCGTTTTCCATGAGATGATTTCAGATTCTTTGATCATGCTTGCTCCCATATGAAAATGTCATATTTGGACCAATCCTGGGTTCTATTCATGTAACAATATACTATAAAACACATTTTGTGAGAACCTATATACGAAGTTGTCGGTACCTGTACTTTATACACGGTATCTTAACAATGCACAAAATTTTTCAACATTCCTGATAACAATTCGAATAGCACCGTACAAGAACAAGAAAGAACTTTTACATGATCCCACCAATTGAGCATCGACTACATTTTTACTAGGAGTACTATATCACAGGATGCATTTGAATCCCATTTATTGAACTCATGAGCTTCTCTTGCAAAACATCAATTCACATGGTTTTCCCATTAATCATTCACACAACAGTAACAAAAATCAAAGAACACATGATTTACAACTACTACAAACCCAAGAAAACAGAGCAAGCCATTTCCATTCTTGTTTCTGGTTTCTACATGCCAAATTACAATGCGTCTGATCAACAACATAAAACGAATGAAACCCAGAAATAAATCTGGAAATGACCGCGATGGCCTTCTTCGACTAAACCCTAAACAGAACAAATTCAACAATCGAAAACCCGAAACTCGACAAACTTGAAATCTGCAAACTCATCATCGAAATCCCGATAACCTGACGACCCATTATCAAGAACACCGAATCCAGCAAAACCCACGATCGAATTCCCAATCTTGAACCCTCCTTTGTCAAACCAAGAAACATGGAAGCCATCAAGAAATGACTCAAACCAACCCAATAAATCCAGATTACATCAAAACAACCAAATGGGCAATAATACTCGGATCAATTATGAAGTGGGTTGGGGCCGCCGGGGACGAGTCTCTTCTCGACACCATATCTCGGATCATACTCATCAGAACCCGGCCGCGAAGACGACAGGGGCAGATGAGGCGGGTGTCGGCTGATACTCATGCTCTCGAGCTGAATGCAGATCGCCGGCGGGTACCTCGAGGGGAAAGAATCGCTCAACCGGTTGCAGTGGTGGTGGTGGGGACTGTGGTGATTGTGGTGGTGGTGGAGGTGGGTTCTAGAAGAGGGTTCAAGAAAGAGTTGGAGATCGTTGGGGTTTTGGGAATTTGAAAGGGAAGTGAAGAAGAGGAGGAGAAAGGTGAGGATGATGAGTGTTGGAAATTGAGAGAAATTTTTCATGGTGTTGAGGCGATTGAAGAGTGTAGAGAGGTGAAGATGAGAGGAATTGAGGGGAGAGTTTGTATGGGATTGAGAGGGGAATGGAGGGAAAGGAGAGGGTGTGGGAAGAGAAGTGTAGAGCGGTGGCTGGGCATTTAAAGAGTTGACCATTGAGTTTTATAAACATGATCGATTGTACTTTATTTTACAACTTGGTTCTTATTGTTGTAGTCCTAATTCATAAGAAGGATAAAGTTTTAAAATAAAATGATGTAGGGAGAGGAACGTTTGGGGAAAAAAATCATTTTTACAAGGTACACAGAACATTTATTTTTCTCTTTCACACCGTCAATACAATTGATACAATCTTATGCTAAAGCAAACGATTCAACATAGTGTCTCGACTCTTTGAAGACGAGTGACTGATTCATGTGACAACATCTAACCAAGCCTCGAACCTAATTACTCCTTTCTTCTCATAAACTTTATAATATTTTGATCCGACACACATATGAACAAAAAGTTTAGCACATATAAAATAATGATTAAATATTTTTTTTTAAAATTTATTGTGAAACATCAATTAATGTATAACCTATGTTCTTCAATCAAATATATATTACGGAACGATTAGACGTAATTTAATATAAAAA